>MU680372.1:149929-162435 GCA_026770625.1 Nicotiana glauca | reverse complement strand
ATATATATATATATATATATATATATATATATATATATATATATATATATATATATATATATATATATATATATATATATATATCTTCCCTTTTCAAGTGCTATCTTGTAATCTTTTACTCCTAACACCACAAGCAATATGTGATTAACCTTATACACCATCAAAATGATGTTAAACATACATTAGGAAGTATATAAAATTCGAAACCTAAGCTTAACTTAGCTCACCGTCATCCTTATTCAAATCACAGCACCATAAAGGGTTTATGCTTCACCTTGGCTAACTTTGATGTTGGATTATAGTGTATTTTTTTTAACTTGTTTGGAGCCTCGTGGGAACTATTTGGGAGATTTTGGAGAGTGTGAGGGTGGAAGGAGGTCGAAAAATAAGAAAAGCTCATCCCAAAAATGAGATAAAAATAGGTGAAGGTCAGCCACCGACCAAGTGGGTCCCATGGGGCTGCCTGTGCAGTCTTGCAAAAACACGAATATCTCTTTACTCTGGCGTTGTATCAACAAATGGTATATTGTGTTACAAACTAGAATAGTAGAAATTTTATTTTATAACTGGATCATCCCTTAATTCCATGTACATTAGGATAAAAGCTCAGATACATATGACCTAATTTTCAATCATAGTTATGTGTGTTACTAGTAATGACCTTTGTATACGGTGAAATCGGAGGGTCCAATTTCTCGTCATGAAGGTACTTCGGAAGGTCACCTCGAAGGCTCTAGGCCAGGGCCGAGTATCCTCCCTCGAGGGTCATCGACACCTGACCCCAAGATAGTGATGACCACGACTATGCTGAAAATGGGGAGTTCCTAGGGAGCAAGGCTAATACTGACAAAGCCTAGCCGGTCTACTCTAAACCCGAATCAGGGTGTCATGTCTAGTTGTATCATCTCCATATCTTTACAATTAATGTATATAGTACTATGTGGTTATTCCCCTTTTATATAAAGGGGATCCTTATCATTTTGTAAACACATATTGCTTCAAAAGCTCCATAAAAAAAATAGAAGAACATTCTCTCTGCTCTCTAACATATATTCTTGATATCTCTGCTCTCATTTATTATCTCCATTGTTGTTCTTCATTTATTGATTATCAATGTCCGTAAAGAGCCTTCTTTAATTATCCTATAACTGTTAGCCCTATCTGATCACTCTCAATAGCTCACTGCCGAGCTCTGGAATCGACCTCGAGGCCCCTGAATCGTCCAGCCCGAGGCCCCGATTGTTAACCTATCAATTTGATTATCACTCTCTCCTTAACCTTTATTTTGTTTCTAAGTCTCACATATCTAGAATTAACTGCTTAACAACTAGCATAAAAATAGATCACGTATTTTCAGAGTCTCATCAACAAATTTAATTATTATTACCATTTTCACGGTAAACAGTTTGGCGCCCACCTTGGGGCTAAAAATAATAGTGATTATTTTCATGCTGGCTTCATTATACAACACAAGTTGTATTTAATAACTTTTCTTGTCCAAGATCTTCGATTTTAGGTCGAAATGTCTGGCTTAGTAAATAGAGTTGAAAGCGACAACCTTGAAAACCATGAAGAGAATGGTGTGGCTGATCCAATTGTTCGTGTACCACCACAAAAGCTCAAGAACGTAGCAGGACCAATTCCTGCAGACGTTGGCTCGTGCGACGCAGAACAGGTCGATAAAAGTTCACACACCAATCGGAGCATACACCAAGGATATCCACAAGAAACTCAGAAAACCCCAACTAGGGAAGAACGAGAGGTTAGTCTTCATGTTATTTTTGAAATGTTGCAGACACAACAGCTCGCTATCGCTTAGCTACAAAGCCACCAGAAAACACCTAGCATAGTAGCACCGGGGACACCTCCCCCGACCGAATAGGTACCTGAGAGATCGAGCAATAACAGTTCGATAGCCAATCCTGTCATCATAAAAATGCTCGAGGACCTCACCAGAAGGATAGAATCAGGAGAAAAAATGATAGAATCCAATGATAAGAAGGTCGAGACTTATAACTCCAGGGTCGACCAGATTCTGGGAACGCCTTTAATCTTGAAAGGTGTAGACTCGAAGTAGTTCGTATAGAAGCATTCCCACAGGAAGTGTCCCCAAAGTGCACTCTGAAGAAGTTTAGAATGCCAGACCGTCAGAAGTACAATGGTATCTTGGACCCGATTGAGCACGTTACCACTTACACCTGTGCAGTAAAGGGCAACGACCTGAGGGACGATGAGATCGAGTCTGTCCTGCTGAAAAGGTTCAGAGAAACACTCTCCAAAGGGACAATGATATGGTATCATAACTTGGCCCCAAACTCTATAGACTCATTTGCCACGCTGGCAGATTCCTTCATAAAGGTACATGCCGAGCCATCAAGGTGGCCACGAGGAAATCTGACATCTTCAAAATCAAGAAAAGGGACAACGAGATGTTGCGAGAATTTGTATCTCGCTTACAAATGGAACGAATGGAACTACCACCAGTCTCTGACGACTGGGCAGTGTAGGTTTTCACTCAAGGCTTGAATGACGAAGATCAGTGACTTCAAGGCAGTTGAAAGAGAATCTGGTCGAGTATCCCGCCGTGATCTGGTCGGACGTCCACAATCGATACCAGTCAAAAATCAAGGTAAAAAATGACCAGCTGGGAGCCCCATCGGGCATAGTATACCCAAGCAGGCTGTTAGCAAAGGAGCCAATGCCAAATAAAGAAAGGTATCAGCCATACACCGAAGACAGGAGGAACGTACCGAGGCGCAACCTATCTCGCATTGATCGAAGGGTTGACCAAGGACAGAATCCTCGGGGACTGATCAACTGAGATAGTTTTAATAGAAATGCGGGGCTAACTAAGGCACCTCGTGAATACAACTTCAACATCAATGTGTCAGGCAACGTGTTCACTATCAGCAAAATCAGAGAGACCAGATGGCCCAGGCATATACAATCGGATCCTTCCCAAAGGAATCGTAACTTAGTATGTGAATTTCACAACACGCATGGACATAGGACCGAGGATTGCCACCAACTCCGAGAGGAAGTAGCTAAACTACTCAATAAAGGTCACCTCAGATAATTCTTAAGCGACCAGGTCAAAAATCAGTTCCGGGAAAGAGAGGCGACAAAGAAGAACAAAACGGACAAGCCACAACATGTTATCCACATAATCTTGGGGGCATCGATACTCCTTAGGAACCCGTGTTCAGAAGGACAAAAATATCTATCACCAAATAAAAGCGAATCTACGGATACATACCCGAAGATGCCCTTACATTCAGGTAAGAAGACATGGAGACCTTATCTCAACCTCATAATAATGCACTGGTAATCTTTTTCCTTGTGAATACATTTCAAATAAAACGCGTACTCTGGACTCAGGTAGCTCATCCAATATTATTAGGTTAAGGGTAATAGAGCAGCTCGGACTGCTTGACCAAATTGTGCCCGCCACTCGAGTCCTCAATGGATTCAACATGGTGAGTGAACAAACGAAAGGAGACATCATCCTCCCAGTCAGCCTGGCTGGCACAACTTAAAATGTCATATTTCATGTCATAAAATGGACATGAGGTTCAACACTTTGTTTGGACGACCGTGGAGACACTACATGAGAGTAGTACCATCTACCCTCCACCAAATGATGAAATTTCCGACAAAGGATAGGATCAAAACCGTCTACAGGGAATAGCACGCGGCAAGGGAAATGTTCGCGATGCACGATGTGGCACCGACACCAATACCTCCACTCACAAAAGAGCTAACAGGTAACCAAACTACATCTCCGACTAAGCCCGAGTAAACATAGCAGACCGTACCATGTCCTCATCACAAGCCACAGGGACATATCAGACCTTGGAACATGGCTGGCACATCCCGCGCTAAGGTATAACCATAACCCTTTTTATTTTATATTTCATACTAACCCTTATACAGGCGCCCGATTGAAGCAGCCAGAGCGCTAACCCAGCTCGAAGACCTTAAGGTTTTAAAGCATCCGTTGCACTCTTTTTCTTTAATCGAGTTTTTATCGCAACAAGGGTTTTACCAGCAAGGTTTTTAACGAGGCAACATCAACATGCTACCTAAAGAAGACTTGACAAGTATTCCAGTTTTCTTTTGCAATAAACCTCGAACACTGGAGGGTATCCCCTAGGAAGGCCATCCACTCATAAGAACTAATAAACGCCAAACGAGGTCCCAGTTGGAAAATGGTATATCGGGCCAAACGGTCGAACGAACCGTGTCCATATAGTCGGGCCCCCGATGGCAAAAAATGTATACTTGTGCCAATTAATAAAAGGACACCTTTTATCAAAACAACTCACACTCCAAGAGCAACTCAGCATTTTCTGCAATAACGATTCGTCCATCGAAAAATGACCCGAACACTTGGGGACTGGCGTCAACAATTCAAGCACCTGAATGACCTCCGGGTCGGGACTCCAAAGTCATAAATCCTCAACGAGGCAAAATGAAAATCACAAAACATATCCAATACCGAAAGCGCCCCAAACACTCAGGGATTGGCGTCAAAATCACAGTAACTGCGTGACCTCAGGTTTGGAATCTCCAAAATCGTAAGCCCTCAATGAGGCAATACCGAGCTCACGAGTAATGGCTCCCTAGGAAGAACACCCTTGATGTCTCGGGGACTATCACCAATCACCATCCATTAAAAAACCTGAGGCCATAAGACCACTGGCGGGCAGACTCGATCTTGTAAGACCTACATAAGGCAGCAACAAAAATTGTAAAACCTCAAGCAAGGCATGAACCATACTTGTACCAAGTATCTAAAAACTGTAAGGCCTCAAGCAAGGCATGAACCATACTTGTACCAAGTATCTAAAAACTATAATACGTCAAAGGCATGAAAATTTTGTAATACCTTACAAAAGGCATAAACTCGATTCCGAAGTTAAGGCTATATATTGAACTTGTAAGACCCCTAAACGCATACCCTCGATATAGACGCCTAAACTACTTCATTCGGGATCAAAATGGACTTGGCCAAGCACAAATGACCACGGTCATAAGGCTGTACCAGCCAAACTAATGTGCCTCGGGGACGCCCGACTGTCGCTATAAAATCATCGGCCTTCAGTTACATTGAATCTACTTCAAAAAAAGTCGGTTAAATAGGCTACCTTCAACAAAGGAAAAAGATCTTCGACCATGTCAACTCCACATCATTGGCTTCGAGATACTTAGGCTTCGATCCAAACCTCCCGAGGTGCTCGATCATCGCCATGAAATGACTCGAAATCGAGGTTCTTCCCAAACCGACGAAGGGTCAGGAAAAAATTACTTCAAAAAGTACTTAACGAGGGAATAATAAAGCCAATAAAAGGTCGCTTTGACCCAAGTCATAAGAGCCATTATCGCCTCGGCCCAAAGCGTAAGAGCCATTGTCACCAGCCCACACTATTTTACAAACTTGAGGGTCGATTGGGCTCGAGTTGAAACCCGACTTGGAGACTGAACCCAAAATCGTTAACTACATTTGCCTAAGGGCAAGGCATAAGAGCCATTGTCGCCAGCCCACATAAATATAAAAACTTGAGGGTTGATTAAGCTCGAGTCAAAACTCGACTCGGAGACTAAACCCAAAATAGTTAACTACATATGCCTAACGGCAAGGCGTAAGAGCCATTGTCGCCAGCCCACACAAATCTAAAAAACTTGAGGGTCGGCTGAGCAAGAGTCAAAACCCGACTCCGAGACTAAACCCAAAAAAATTAACTAAAAATGCCCCAAGGCAAGAGCTTAAGTGCCATAGTCGCCATCTTACACTAAAAGGTCGCTTCGGCCCAGGGCATAAGAGCTCAAACACCAGTTTTTACTGATGGTCGTATCGACCAAGAGCCTACAAGCTAGCCTAATAAGCCCTAGGGCCACATCATGAATCCAAGGATTCCTGCTAAATCAAAGACCAGTTCGCCTGGCCAAATTCAAGACAAAAAGAGATATAGAAGAAATAAAGCAGCAAGGTTTTTCTTTTATACACATATACGAAAAAGCACAATCTCCATCTAGAAACATGCTTCGAAAAATGCCATATACAGACGGAAAAATCTATGCCTTCCCTCCCTCAGGGGGTTACGACCTGCCAACCTCGTTTTTGCTCTCTTCAGTCTCAAACGGCAGCCTCCGAGCATCACGCTCATCCGCTCTCGCTCGTGCCAACTCTTCTGAGAGAACAAAACCCCTAACACAGATCTCCTCAAGAGTCTTTCTTCGAGACCTAAAACAAGCATATTCTTTGATCCTCTCCTCATGGTCGTGGACCCTTCTCAGTTCAGCTTTAGCATCGGTAGCATCCTTAAAATAGATCGTCATCTCTTGGTCGGCCTTAGTTATGCTCGTTGTAGCTTCAGCTCGGGCATCAACGATCTCGGCCCTTACCTTCGAAAGTTCAGACTCGAGCTTCGTAATCATATTTTTTTGAACCAAAGCATTTTCACGATCTAAGCGAAGTTGGATCTCAAAGATAGCAACTTTATCTAGAGAACTCTTCTCCTCTATGGCCCGAACCTCCGCCTGAGCTCTTAGCTCATCATGTTCACACTTGGCTTGATCGGCCTTATCCCAAAGGCGCTCCAGGGCCTCCATCATTTTTTGTAATGGAAATAAATGAAATGTTAGCTTTGGAAGCGAGAAGGCGGAATGCACGGTCACACAGCACAGAAAGGTACCTGCTCCTTCAAGTAGCTCTCATAATTCAAGCTTCGGCCCACTTCGTACTGCAAGTGTGCCAACTCGACTTCTTTTTCACCGTAAAGGGGCCTAAGGAATATATCCTCATCTAGAGCTTTCCACAGCCTAGCTTCATTGCGAAGCAGCCCGGACTTAAGCTCATCGAAGTCCTGTAAAAGAAAACATAATAAAAAAGGGAAAACGCAAAACTTAAAAGTCCCATGATGAAACTCACCACGAAGTGAAGCCGCCAAGCTTCCTCGAAAGCCGAGTGCACATCTGATAAACTAGTTCCCTCAGCTCTGAAAGAATCGGCTCTCATCAAGGGATGGTCGCTTGAAGTATGCGACCCGGGGTTTCTAGTACCCCTCGAAGTACCGTCAGCGAAAAGAGAAGGCGATGACAATGGAAATGGAGAAACCGACTTCCTAGAACCAGAAACCCCAAGCATGGCAAGCTCAAATGATGATTTCGCTCCGAACCCCCAGTCCAACTTTGCCTTGCTTCGAGCGTCATCACCCTATGAAGGCATCTCCCCACTTATTATTATCGTTCCTTAGTCTGGAAGCTAGTAACCCTTCCTGCTCTTCGAATTAGCGCCGCCTCACCTCGAAAGTCCCTCAAATACCTGTGAATAGTAAGATTAATATGCAGAAATGGAAAAATGCCTCTCCGAGTGAAGGGAGAAAGAAGAAAAAATAGCATGATACTTACCATGATGTTTTGCTTCCCATCTGCCCCGGGACAAAGCTCGCCACCTACGCTCGTTGCAAGTCGAGTGGGTCGCCAACTTCCAAACCCAATCTGGCAAATCATGAACATCGCCTGGTGCCCATGAAACCGCTACAGAAAAATAAAAAGAGGCATGGTTACGAAACAGTTCTTCACCACAAATAAGGCTATGAAGGCATGGAGTACATCATCTACGCGTATAATTCCATTCCTTAGGAATGACGTAAGCTCCACAGGGATAATGTCAGCGGTCCGTACGCAGACGAATAGAATCATCCAATCCCAATCTCCATCCTTCTCGTCATCGATGACGAAGGGTATGGTCGACCGGCATTGCAAGGTTAGCAGACCCTGATGGTAAAATGGTCGATACAGCCTAATAAGATGATTGAGCATTATTCTAGCCCCACTTTCTCTGCGAAAAACCTCATCATCAATACTATACACCAAAATGACGGATGAATCTCCACCATGGTAACCCGATACTCTAAACAAAAGTTGAGCACAACCCTATCAAGGGGGCCCAATGTTACAGGATACGTGTACACTTTCAGGAACCCATCGGCACTGCCTGTGATGTTTCACCTGGTGAAAGTATCTTTAACACCACTTCCTCCCCCCATCCGCAGTCTTCTCTCACTAACCCAAGGTGTTCTTCTCTTATCAAAGAAGTAATCTCCAAATTACTCTCTCGATGGTCCTAAATACCGGGGGCGGAACTCTCCTCTCTTTGACAGACGGACCCCGATGTAGCGGTCATGAGGGTGGCGAAATCGGAAAACTAGAGCAGATATTTGTGCAGGTACGATAGTACTGAAGTGACGAAAAGCTTAACACAGAAAAAGAAGGATAACTTCTTAAAGATGGTAGGGTCTCCAAAGAAGCAGAAGCGACCCTATATATATGGAAAAATGAAAACAATCCGCCTACTTCAAAAGCCAAACAGCGTCATCGCCAGTCCCGAGGTGGTACCCGACCTTGAAGACCTCCTCCAAAGAAAAGTTAGGGTCTAGGAAGCTAGCAATATCATCACCGGTCCCGAGCTGGTACCCAAACTCGAGGACCCCCATCAAAGGAAAGTTAGGCCCTAGTAGGTCGGCGCTATAATTGCCAGTCCCGAGGTGGTACCCAATCTCGAGGACCTCTACTAAATAAAAGTTAGGCTCTAGGAAGCCAGCGCTATCATTGCCAGTCCCGAGGTGGTACCCGATCTCGAGGACCTCCATCCAAGAAATGTTAGGCTCTAGGAAGCCAGCGATAACATTGCCAGTCCCGAGGTGGTACCCGACCTCAAGGACCTCCATCAAAGAAACGTTAGGCTCTAGAAAGCCAGCGACATCATAGCCAGTCCGGAGGTAGTAGCCGACCTTGAGGACCTCTATCAAAGGAAATTTAGGCTCCAGGAAGTCGAAGACATCATCGCCATCCCTGAGGTTGTACCCGACCTTGAGGACTCCCATCAAAAAAGAAATTAGGCTCCAAAGAGATAAGCAATCCAAACTCTGTTCATAAGGGCTTAACCTTGGGATATCATCTAAACCCGAAAAGTGCCTCACTCGGAACCTATCTACTATGCCTTAAGGTTGTATTCACTAAGTTTAAAGCAAGTTTCCAAATGCCTCGAGCTAACCCTCATTCGGGGACTGCTCTCAAAAGTTTGAGAGCAGCCCCTATCATCGGGCCTCCGAATTAAGTCCCCCTTATAGATTACTGCAAGGTCTAAGTGATAAATTGCGGTTTCAAGGCTCGAGGTATTATTTTCATACAACTCAAAGTAAGGGTCCCAACGGCCCAAGTTTATCAGATCAATCAAGGCTTGGTCCGAGGTACGGCAAAGGTCACACGGATAACTATTTTTATCGATCTAAAGTCTAAAAAGATACTCGTATCTGGGTTTGATATAGGCAGTAACCGACAGAGTCATGCATTTAGAGTCTCCATGAACATAACTGAAAGGGAACACGGTAAGCATTGAAGTCAAAATTGAAGAAATATCTTTGTATTAATAGATATTCGATTCCAAAAACCCATGAGGGGTCCTTACATATGATTAGAAAAGCCCAAGAGGAGTCCTTACATAGAAACAAAGAAGCAAAAGGGTATACATGTAGTAAAATCCTAGAGTCTAGTCTACTCTCGAAGTACATCCTCGGCAGCAGCATCTTCAAGCATCATTTCCTCGGGCATATGTCCTCAAAGGCAATATCTTCCAGGCACCATCCGCTCGGGAGTTTTTATCTCGACCTTCCAGAATGGTATCTTCAAAAGGGGAGATAAAGAAGAGGAAAGTGGTGGAGAAGAGAAAAATGACGTAGAAGAAGCAGAAAGGGATGAAGAAGTGGCTGGGCAAAAAATCTGGCTAGTATGGACCTCGCCAGCACTACTATTGCGAAGCCACGTCTTGAGATGTCATACCGGTGTGGGATGAAATAGTTAGTAGATAGTACCACCTCACTCCATGGAAATAAAAAGGAGTGAAGCACCGCACCGGATAGTTGGGGGAGGTGAGCAGTGGTGTAAAGTCCCAACACCCCCTGAGCAGCGGTGTAGAATACAAATATCTCCCCGAACTAAGAAGAATCGACCTCCTACTTCCTCGTCCTGAGCCAATGATGATAATAATAACAACAAGAACAAAAACAACTAAACGGTGTGATCTCGCTTGGCTAAGGGAGGTCCAGGAGATGGGTCGCGGCGTGGCTAATAAAAGTGCTGCCATACAGCTGTGAGGCCATGGTCCCCTTACATGGTGAGCGACAATGGACAAAGGTGGTAAGAGAAGAAGAACAGATAAATATTGGCAAACACTTGGATGAAAGGTTGACCCCATGTAGCCTCTATTTATAGTAAGGACGATGGCATAACCGACGGCACCATTTTTATCATCAAAAGATGTAATGCCAGGCACATTTAATGCATCCTTGGGAGCTGAACCATCGACAACGTTATAGCTTTACAAAATGAGAAATCGTGATACTCTGAATAATTCTGGAAAAATGAAATGACGGGACCTTTCGGCTACCACGGAAACTTGTGTCACCAGTATGACATCATCATAGAAAGCCTGGAGAGTTAGATGTCAAGAATCAATTCTTGTCGCTGCTCTGTAAGAAATGCGGGGACAATCTGTATACGGTGAAATCGGGGGGACTAATTTCTTGTCATTAAGGTACTTCAGAAGGTCAACTTAAAGGCTCGATTCCACAGCCGAGTATCCTCCCTCGAGGGTCATCGACACCCGACCCCAAGATAATGATGACCACAACTATGATGAAAATGGGGAGTTCCCAAGGTGCACTGCTAAGACTGACAAAGCCTAGCTGATCTACTCTAAACCCAAATCAGGGTGTCATGTCTACTTGTCCTATCTCCATATCTTTTCAATTAATGCATTTTGTACTATGTGAGGATTCCCCTTCTATTTAAGGGGATACTTGTCATTTTGTAAACTCGTGTGGCTTCAGCCGCTCCACACGAAAAATATAGAAGAACATTCTCTCTTCTCTCTAACATATTCTCTTGATATCTCTTCTCTCATTTATTATCTCCACTGTTGTTCTTCATTTATTACTTATCATTGGCCATAAAAAGCCTTCTTTAATTATCCTATAACTATTAGCCCTACCTTAATCACCCTAGATAGCTCGCTGCCGAGCTCTGGAATCGACCTCGAGGCCCCCGGATCGACCAGCCTGAGGCACCGATTGTTCACCTATCGGTTTGATTATCATTCTCTTCTTAACCTTTATTTTGTTTCTAAGTCTCACAACTAGTATAATAATATATCACGTATTTTTAGAGTCCCATCAACAAGTTTAATTGTTATTACCATTTTCACAGTAAATAACCTTTGCAAACTTTTGTTCCACAACTCGCTTGACTTTAAAACATAATACACGAATACGATATGACTAAAATAATGTAAGGCCATCTGAAAACCTGTACTCAAAACTTAAGAGCTCGTAGTGCCAAATTATGAATATGTGTTAGGAATGTGTTAAATTCTTCATGGTGAGCAAGCTTGCCACGGTTTGGACCCTTTGTACTGATCTATGCATTTAAAAATCAAGAATAAAAGTTTTCCAGAAAAGTGCTATTATGCGATCTAGAATGCGGTCGCAAATCAAGTATACGGACCGCATTTCTGCCGCAAAGTGAGTCAGTGTCTTAGCCAAAATTGAAGTCAACTATGCGGTCAATTATGCGATCGCATAATCAAAATGCGGAGCGCATAGTCATCACATAATTTCCTTGGGATTTTGTGAAGGTCAGTTCTGCGGTGCACTTTGCGACTGCAGAACATGAATGCGAACCACATCTATGCCGCAAACTCAGTCAGTGTGTCTAGTTTTTGGGAAGCATTTTGCGGTCCATTATTCGGACCACATGTCAACTTTGCGATCGCAAATGCAATCGCAGATCCGACTCGAGGCTCCAACTTTCTAAATTTTAACCTGACCCCCCTATCGATATATTCGGTGTTATAGCTCATTTTGAGCATATTTCTAGATGCTTTTAGAGAGAGAGAGAGAGGGTCTTAGAGAGGGAAAGTGCTTCCCATCAAAATTTCTCAATGAAACCTTGCTAAATTATTGAAAAAAATCAAGTGAGGAACCTAAATCTTCACACCAAGAGGTAAGAAACTTGACCCTAATCTCTGGTTTCAAATTCACGCTAGAAAGAGTACTTAGCTTGGGGGTTCATGGGTATAAGAAAGAATTTCTTGCATGTACATCAAACCATAGAGTATTGGAAGGTAGTAAACTAAAAAGAAGGCAATTGGGGGTATAAAACGATAGAAATTCCTCACAAAAAGGGCCAAAGATCACAATGCACCATTAGTGTTTGATAGTATGCTCAAACAAGCTAGAATTTCAATCTCGTCTCTAATTCTTGGTTCAAATTATAATTCTTACACAATATATCGAAGTGCTAAGAGTTCTAGAATTTTGTAAGGATTAAGGAAAGCTATATTGAGGTATATATGGCTAAAACCCCCTTTTATTAGAAATTGAGCTCCGTTGGCGTTTACGCAAGTGTGGTAAGACTAGAATTGGTTGATGTATTGATTGTTATTT
>MU680372.1:36373-95142 GCA_026770625.1 Nicotiana glauca | reverse complement strand
TCTCTCCTCCCTTTCTCTTATTTTGTTAAGAAAATGTGTAAAAAGGAGGGGTTAGGGCGTTATATCAAAAAAAGGGTCGGGTTATAAAATTAGAAAATTTGAGCCCCGCGTCAATTATGCGGTCAAATCTGCGATCGCAGAGTAAACATGCGGTTTGCATATTGGACCGCAGAATTGCTCCCAAAAACTAAATGTTCTGATACGGTCTGCGGCAAGAATGCAGTCCGCATTCATGTTCTGCGGCGCATTAATTGACCCCCCAAAATCCCTAAGGAATTTATGCGATGATTATGCTGTCCGCATTTTGATTATGCGACCGCATATTGGACCGCATTTTGACTTCAATTTTTGATAAATCTTCTGTTACACTCTGCGGTAGGAATGCGGTCCGCATAGCTGATCTGCGACCGCATTCTGGACCGCAGAAATGACAATTTCTAGAAAAATTAATTCTTTTGATTTTTAAAGCTTAGATCACTACAAAAGGTCCGAACCTTCCTAACACAATATTCGGACCTTGACACTATGAGCTACTAGGTTTTAAGCACAAAATTTTATGGGGCCTTACACAGGGGATCCCAGGGAGCACTTGAGGACATACTGCAACAAGCTGGTTGGAGTGGGAAAAGACGATAAGATCTGCATGAAGCTTTTCATAAGGAGCCTAAAAGGAGATGCTCTGTCTTGGTACATTAACCAAGACCCAAAGAAGTGGTCAAACTGGGTAGGTATGGCATCCGACTTCATGGACAGATTCAGGTTTAATGCGGATGTGTTTTACATTTATAATCTAAATAAGAAACCCACAGAAACATACCGCGAGTATGCCACTCGTTGGATATTAGAGGCTGCTAAGGTTTGGCCTACTTTAGGGGAAGAACAGATGAACAAGTTTTTTGTCCGGGCTCAGGATCTGCAATACTATGAAAGACTGATGTTGATCGAAAACCATAAATTTTCTGACATCATCAAGCTAGGAGAAAGGATCGAGGAAGGTATCAAGAGTGGTATGGTTACAAACTTTGAAGCTTTGCAAGCCACCAACAAGGCTCTACAGTCTGGTGTTACGTCCAAGAAAAGGGACGTAGGTGTCGTAATGGAATCACCTGTCAAATATCAAACTTACCCAATACCTTCACTTACATATCAGCCCACTCCAAATTACCAAACACCTGCACCTTCCTACCAAACCCCACCGCCTACCTATCAATCACCTCCACCTCCTACATACCAACCTGGTTTACCTAGATATTCCCAGCCCACACATGTCTACCAAGCCTACAACACTCAAAAATCCCACTATCAATCACCTCCCCCTCGCCAAAACTTTCCTATATCCTGACCAAATTTTGACCGTAGACCTCCCAAACAGTATACCGCCATTCCTGAACCAATCAACTAGCTGTATGAAAGACTGAAAGCTGCTGGTTATGTCACCCCTATCCCTGCTATAACCCCTAAAAACCCTTCCCAATGGGTCAACCCAAATAAAACATGTGCATAACATTCTGGAATGAAAAGCACACCATTGATGAATGCCGCTCCCTGAAGGATAAGATCCAGGATTTGATTGACAACAAGATCATCATGGCAAAGGAACCTGCTCCAAATGTCTGCAATAACCCTCTACCGGACCACAAGGGAGGAGGTGTTCACATGATTGAAATAGAGGATGATTGGGATCCCAAAGGATCAATCGATTTAATCACAGAAGGCGACGATCCAAAGAACCAACAGTCACCCTTAATCCGATTGTAGTCCAGATTCAGCCTTCTGAAGATGCCAAACTGAACATGTCCATACCACTTGAGTTTGAAACACCAGCCTCCGCAAAGTCGCCAACACCAATTGAGGTTAAGTTTGGGTCCCCGAAGGTGCCTGAGCCATTTGAAGTTGATGTATTACCTTCCAAATCAAGGGTGCTCATTCCAGTAGCAATGACAGTGTAACACCATTCCACACAAAAGACATACCATGGGACTACACAGCCGAGGCAAGAAGGAAAGGGAAAGCCAAGTTCGGGGAAGCAGTTGCAGCACAAGGATGACAAGAACCGGCAGGGTTTATACCCCGGAACCCTTGGTTGAGTCAAGTAAGCAAACCTTTTATGATGACCCGGCCCGTTTTCACATGAGTTACCACCCCGTTTCCCCCATTTTCTGCTTCCTTGTATCTTATTATTAGAGTATCGGTTGAATGAGCCGATTTGGATTAGTTTTGGATGGAAATGAGACAATTAGTCTCTTTAAGGAAGGCTTATTTTGGAAAAGTCAACCGCATATTGACTATTGAGTTAGAGGGCTCGGATGTGATTTCCAGTGATTTGGTTAGCTTCGGGGGATGATTTGTGACTTAGGAGTGTGATCGGAATTGATTTTGGAGGTCCAGTGTAGAATTAGGCTTGAATTGGCGAAGTTAGTATTTTGGCGAATTCCGGTTGGTAGGTGAGATTTTGATCCGGGGGTCGGAATGGAATTTTGAGAGTTGTAGTAGCTTTGTCAGGTGATTTTGGATGTGTTTTTGATCAAAAGTGTATTTCAGAAGTTTTTAAGAAACATAGGCTTGAATCCGATGTAATTTGATGGTTTTGGTGTTGTTTGTGGTGTTTGATGATTAGAACAAGTTTGAATGATATTTTAGGATGGGTTGGCCCTTTTGGTTGAGGTCCCGAGGGCTCGGGGTGATTTCAGATGGTCAATAGGACCAATCTTGGTTTTTGAAAGTTGCAGATTTCAGCTAGGTGTTGCGGACATTTTTGTTCTCTGCGATCGCAAGAGGACCATTGCGATCACGTAGAAGGTTTTGGGGAAGCTATTCTGATTGCTCATTGCGATCGCGGAGCAGGGTATGCGATCGCATAGGTTGAGGATGTTGCTCTTTGCGATCGCATGAAGTGTATTGCGATCGCGTAGTGTTAAATGGACCTGGGGTCCTGAGGGGTATTTGTTCAATGCGATCGCGTCAGAGGGAGTGTGTTCACATAGGTCTGGTCAGTGAAGCTTTGCGATCGCAGTGGACTGGTCGCGTTCTCATAGGCCATTTTGGAGACCCGAGTTGATCTATTGCTATTGAGCATGGTGGATTTTGATGTTATTCTGGGCATGGACTAGTTATCTCCGTGTCATGCTATTCTGGACTGTTATGCTAAGACAGTCACTTTGGCTAGACCGGGTGTTCCGAGGATCGAGTGGCGTGGTGTGGTGTGACTGACTATGTGCCTAGCATGGTAATTTCTTTCCTAAAGGCCCAGCGTATGGTTGGGAAAGGTTGTCTATCATATTTGGCTTTTGTGAGGGATGTTGGAGCTGAGACTCCTAGCATTGATTCGGTCCCAGTTGTGAGGGAGTTTCCCGATGTGTTTCCTGCAGACCTGCCGGGCATGCCACCAGATAGGGACATTGATTTTGGTATTGACCTGGTGCCAGGCACTCAGCCCATTTCCATTCCTCCATTTCGTATGGCACTGGCAGAGTTGAAAGAACTAAAGGATCAGCTTCAGGAACTCCTAGATAAGGGGTTCATTCGGCCTAGTGTGTCACCGTGGGGTGCACCGGTTCTATTTGTGAAAAAGAAAAATGGCACAATGAGAATGTGAATTGACTACAGGCAATTGAACAAAGTGACATTGAAGAACAAGTACCCCCTGGCTCGTATTGATGATTTATTTGACCAGCTTCAGGGGGCAAGGGTATTCTCCAAGTTGAATATCAAGGATTCAGATATTATGAAGACTGCTTTCAGGACTAGATATGGGCACTATGAGTTTCTTGTTATGTCCTTTGGGCTGACCAATGCCCCAGCCGCGTTCATGCATTTGATGAACAGTGTATTTCGGCCATATCTGGATTCGTTCTTGATTGTTTTTATTGATGATATATTGGTGTACTTGCGTAGCCAGGAGGAGCATGCACAGCATTTGCGAGTTGTATTACAGAGATTGAGGGAGGAGAAGCTTTATGCAAAGTTCTTCAAGTGTGAGTTTTGGCTTGGGTCAGTGGCTTTCTTAGGACACGTAGCGTCTAGCGAGGGTATTCAAGTCGACCCAAAGAAGATAGAGGCGGTGCAGAATTAGCCTAGACCGACCTCAGCCATAGAGATTCATAGTTTCCTTGGGTTGGCAGGTTATTATCACCGGTTCGTTTAAGGATTTTCCTCTATTGCATCGCCCTTGACCAAGTTGACCCAGAAGGGTGCTCCATTTGTGTGGTCGGATGAGTGCGAGGAGAGCTTTCAGAAGCTCAAGACAGCTTTGACCACGACTCCAGTGTTGGTATTGCCATCAGCTTTAGGTTCTTACATTATGATGCTTCGAGAGTTGGGATCAGATGTGTGTTGATGCAGAAGAGTAGAGTTATTGCATATGCTTCTCGTCAGTTGAAGCCCCACGGGACAAACTACCATGTACATAATTTGGAGTTGGGTGCTATAGTTCATGCTTTGAAAATTTGGAGGCACTACTTGTATGGTGTATCTTGTGAGGTATTCACTGATCATTGCAGTCTTCAGCATTTATTCAAGGAAAAGGATCTTAATTTGAGGCAGCGAATGTGGCTAGAGTTACTCAAGGATTATGATATTACCATTCTGTATCACCCGGGGAAGGCCAATGTGGTGGCCGATGTTTTGAGCTGGAAGGCGGTTAGTATGGGGAGTTTGGCGTACATTCCAGTTGGGGAGAGGCCCTTTGCAGTTGATGTTCAGATCTTGGCTAATCGGATGGTGAGGTTAGATATTTCAGATCCTAGTCGGGTGTTGGCTTGTGTGGTTTCTCGGTCTTCCTTGTGTGACTGCATCAGAGAGCGCCAGTATGATGATCCGCATTTGCTTGTCCTTAAGGATAGGGTTCAGCATGATAATGCCAGGGAGGTGACCATTGATAGTGATAGCGTGTTGAGGATGCAGGGCCGAATTTGCGTGCGCAATGTGGATGGGCTTCGGGGGTTGATATTAGAGGAGGCCCACAGCTCGCGGTATTCCATCCATCCAGGTGCCGCGAAGATGTATCAGGATTTGAGGCAGCACTATTGGTGGAGGAGGATGAAGAAGGATATAGTGGGGTTTGTAGCTCGGTGTCTCAAATGTCAGTAGGTCAAATACGATCATCAAAGGTCGGGCGGTGTACTTCAGCGGATGATTATTCCTGAGTTGAAGTGGGAGAGGATTACTATGGATTTTGTGAGTGGTCTCCCTCAGACTTTGAAGAAGTTCGATTTGATCTGGCTGATTGTGTATCGGCTGACCAAGTCCGCGCACTTCATTCCAGTATGTACTACTTATTCCTCGGAGTGACTGGCGGGAATCTTTATCCGGGAGATTATCAGATTGCATGGGGTTCCAGTGTCTATTATCTCAGATAGGGGTACTCAGTTCACTTCTCAGTTCTGGAGGACATTTTAGCGAGAGTTGGGTACGCAGGTAAAGTTGAGCACAGCATTCCATCCTCAGACGGACGGGCAGTCCGAGCACACTATTTAGATATTAGAGGACATGTTGTGTGCCTGTGTTATTGATTTTGGGGGTTCTTGGGATGAGTTTTTGCCGCTTGCATAGTTTTCCTACAACAACAGTTATCAGTCAAGCATCCAGATGGCTTCGTATGAGGCATTGTATGGGAGGCGGAGTAGATCTCCTGTTGGATGGTTCTAGCCCGGCGAGGCTAGGCTATTAGGGACAGAGATGGTTCAGGATGCCTTAGAGAAGGTAAAGCTGATTCAGGAAAGGTTTCGTACACCACAGTCGTATCAGAAGAGTTATGCAGACCGAAAGGTTCGGGATATGTCCTATATGGTAGGTGAGAAGGTCTTGTTGAAGGTTTCGCCCATGAAGGGTGTTATGCGGTTTGGGAAGAAAGGGAAGCTGAGTCTGCGGTTCATTGGGCCTTTTGAGGTACTTAGGAGGATTGTGGAGGTGGCTTATGAGCTTGATTTGCCACCCAACTTGTCGAGCGTGCATCCGGTATTTCATGTGTCTATGCTCCAGAAGTATTTTAGGGACCCGTCTCATGTATTGGACTTCAGCAC
This sequence comes from Nicotiana glauca, assembly GCA_026770625.1. Classification (NCBI taxonomy): domain Eukaryota; kingdom Viridiplantae; phylum Streptophyta; class Magnoliopsida; order Solanales; family Solanaceae; genus Nicotiana; species Nicotiana glauca. The sequence continues at coordinate 89,122 of MU680372.1, read as the reverse complement.
TATTCAGTTGGATGATGATTTGACCTATGATGTGGAGCTAGTGGCTATTTTGGGTCGAGAGGTTCGAGAGTTGAGATCAAAGGATATAGCTTCAGTAAATGTGCAGTGGAGAGGTCGGCTCGTGGAGGAGGCTACTTGGGAGACCGAGCGGGAGATGCGGAGTAGATATCTTCAATTGTTTATGGCTCCAGGTATGTTTCTTGACCCGCTTGAGGATGAGCGTTTGTTTTAGTTGGGGAGGATGTGATGACCCGGCCCATTGTCATATGAGTTACCGCCTCGTTTCCCCCATTTTATTATTCCTTATGTCTTATTATAAGAGTCTCGGGTGAATGAGCCGATTTGGATTAGTTTTGGATGGAAATGAGACAATTAGTCTCTTTAAGGAAGGCTTGTTTTGGAAAAGTCAACCAGATGTTGACTATTGAGTCAGAGGGCTCGGATGTGATTTTCGGTGATTCGGTTAGCTTCGGGGGATGCTTTGTGACTTAGGAATGTGATCGGAATTGATTTTAGAGGTCAAGTGTAGAATTAGGCTTGAATTGGCGAAGTTAGTATTTTGGCAAATTCCGGTTGGTAGGTGAAATTTTGATCTGGGAGTCGGAATGGAATTCTGAGAGTTGCAATAGCTTCGTTAGGTGATTTTGGATGTATGTGCAAAATTTCAGATCATTCAGAGGTTTTTTGGTCGGGTTTTTGATCAAATGCATATTTCAAAAGTTTTTAAGAAACTTAGGCTTGAATCCGATGTAATTTTATGGTTTTGGTGTTGTTTGTGGTGTTTGATGATTGGAACAAGTTTGGATGATGTTTTAGGATGGGTTGGCACTTTGGTTTAGGTCCCGGGGGCCTCGGTGTGATTTCAGATGGTCAATCGGACCAATCTTGGTTTTTGAAAGTTGCAGATTTCAACTGGGTGTTGCAGACATTTTTGTTCTCTACGATAGCAGGAGGACCATTGCGATCGAATAGAAGGTTTTGGGGAAGCTGTTCTGATTGCTCATTGCGATCTTGGATCAGGGTATGCGATCTCATAGGTTGAGGAGGTTGCTCTTTGCGATCGCATGAAGTGTATTGCTATCGCGTAGTGTTAAATGGACCTGGCATCCTGAGGGGTATTTGTTCAATGCGATCGCATCAGAGGGAGTGCGTTCGCATAGGTCTGTTCATTGAAGCTTTGTGAACGCAGTGGACAGGTCGCGTTCGCACAGGACATTTTGGAGGCCTGGGAAAGTTGTGCTATGCGATCGCAGAGGCTCGGATGCGATCGCATAGAGTAAAATCTGGGCTGGCAGAAGGGTTTTATTAAACATTTCATCCGCGAACCAAGTCTCATTTCCACCAATTTTGAGTAACCTTGAGAGATTTTGACGAGGATTAAAGAGGGTTTTGACTGGGAATCGATTGTAGGTGAGTCTTATGGCCTAGAAACATCATTTAATTGTAGATTCAACACTTAAATTCATGGAAATTTGATTAAAAAGGAGGAATTAGGGCTTTACTTTTTGAATGAAAATTTGGGGTTTGAGGGAGCATTTGAGCTTGGATTTTGGTAAATTTGATATGTATAGACTCGTGGCAAGATAAGGAACCCGGTGATGTGAATTTTCTGATTTTTTGAGAAGTGGGCCCGGGGCTCGGGTTTTGCCAACTTCATGATTTTCGATATTTTTCGAGTCTTTTCGATTGGGTTGTATTCCCTTAGACTATTGTAACATATTCCTTGTGGTTTTGATCAGATTCGACACTCGAGGAGGTTGATTTGCAAGGCAAGGGCATAGCGAGCTAGGATTTTGGCCTACTTGAGGTGAGTAATGGTTATAAATGATATTCTGAGGGTTTGAAACCCCGAATTTGCACAAAGTAGTGCTATGTTTAGATGAGACACACGATGTATGATGAGCGTGGGGTCTGTTACTACTGGAGATTCGGACTTGGTCCATCCCGATTGATGATTCTACCGTATTTTGACTGAGACTTAATTAATATCGTTATATTCCGGGCTAGTTGCCATGTTTGGGGCCTTGTGCCGGCCTGTCGAACCCTTAAGGGGCATTTGTACTAGTTGACTTCACTTTACTTGTCGAAATCATACCCTCAGTCATGTTCTTAACTGATAAAACATAGTATGAACCGGCTTTAGAAAATGAATAAATTTAAATGAGAATAACGTGTGGGTTGGGAGCCCTGTCTTACCTTAGTGAGCCCAAGAGGCCAAGTCTATATTGACTGAGAGGTGTTGAGGACCCCATAGTGAGGGTAATTGATATATCTCAGATCGGGCTGCACACCGCAGCAGTATATATACATATATGGATCGGGCTGCACGCCGCAGCGATATATTATGTGGATCGGACTGCACACCGCAGTAGTATATTATATGTATCGGACTGCACGCCGCAGTAGCATATTATACGGATCGGACAGCACGCCGCAGTAGTATAGCGCTTGGGTTGTAGGAGACCCTCTGGAGTCTGCACACCCCCAGTGAGCGCAATCGACTATTATTATTGGATCGGGCTGCACGCCGCAGAAATATATATATATATATATATATATATATATATATATATATGGACCGGACTGCACCGCAGCGGTATAATCATACTATCGATTATTGTGAGGAGTAAATGAGTAGAGTACTGGTTTAAGGGATATTTACCTGACTTCTTCATTTTGCGATTGTTTTAATATTCTTACTGTTTTAATATAGAACTGCATAGTATTTTTACGAGTTTTCTTTCCGTCAGTCATTATTTATTGCTATTATTCACTGAGTTGGATTACTCACTTTACTCCCTGCACCATGTGTGCAGATACAGGTATCCCGGAGGCATTGTTGAGCTTTCTGTTGCTGTTCAGATTATTACCGGAGTTATCGAGGTAGCTGCATGGCGTCCGCAGGACCCGATTTCTCCCCTTATCCTCTTTATTTTCCACATTCTAGACTATTCTATGTATAGGCTGCTACTCAGATTTGTATTAGAGTCTCTCGACTCATGACACCAGATCGATGGGATTTGTATTGGTATTTTTCATGGTTTCCGCACACGATATCTATTGTTTCAGAGTTACAATCACGTTTATTTGGTATTTAACCCTGTTAATTGGCAATAAAATTCTATAAAAGAGATTGAGGGTATTGGATTGGTCGGGCTTTCCTAGCATTGTGTTGGGAGCCATCATGACCGGGGTTGGGGTCGTGACACCTTTGGTCGGCAAGCCATCACTGAAACCGCACCCGATGATCTCTGGAGAAAGATACAATTAAAGGAATACTCAATCATTGATTAGCTAAACAAGATACCGGTGTAGATCTCTATCCTTGCATTGCTACAGAGTTCCGATGCACACAAGAATGCCTTCATAAGAGTGATGAGTGAGGCATATGTACCAAGAAACATCACCAGGGGAGAAATGGCAAACATGGTAGGTCAGGTAATGGAGAGTCACAAAATCACTTTCCACGAAGATGAGCTACCACCGGAGGGATTGAGTCACAACAAGGCATTACACATCACCATGCAGTGCGAAGATTATTTTATCACCCGGATCCTGGTCGATAAGGGGTCCAGTCTCAATATTTGTCCACTGGTAACACTCATGACATTAGGAAAAGGGCTGCATGAAATCAAGGACGGGGCCATCAACATTAAGGCTTTCGACGGTTCTCGAAGGTCCACTATTGGGGAAATTGGCTTATGTTTGCAAATAGGGCCTACTTGGTTTGATGTTGATTTTCAAGTGATAGACATGCTAGCGTCTTACAATCGATTGTTGGGATGACCATGGATTCATGCAGCCGGGGTCGTGGCATTAACACTACATCAGGCAGTGAAATTTGAGTGGAACCACCAGGAGGTTATCATTCATGGAGACGGTAGCAATCCCATATATAGTCGCCAGACCATCCCAGCAATTGGAGGAAGAAGAAGGATAGGCGAGAAAACCTACCACCACATCGAGCGAGTCAACGATGTGGATAAGGACAAGTGATGGGACAACAAAATCAAAAGCATATTAAACTGGAGTGGGTATGAACCTGGCAAGTGACTTGGCAAGAATCTCCAAGGAATCGCTAAGCCCATCAAGCTCAAGAAACACGGCACCACCTTCGGATTGGGATATGAGTATACCTGGAAAAAATTCAATGAATGGTTGCCACCCTGGAGCGGGCCTTACTATCCGTTGGAGAAACTAATACTGCATTTGGAAAAGACTTTCCAGCCGGTCGAGGTTATCTACGGGTCAGAAGAAGAGGAAGCACTAGCAGCAATGAGGAACTTGTTCGTAGAAGATGATGACATGGATTGTTGTGTTATTTTTGAGGGGGAGGGGGAGGAAGGCCCTTCCATACAGGCCATTAGCCGAGGAGCACACCTCAATATGTTGGACCATCCAAACTACCAGAGCCCGACGTGCCTCGGGGCAGCAAGGCTGAACAAGCATCATGCACTATTTTACTAGTTTACTTTCCTTTCGCATTTTTATTTTTGCAAGAAAGAGCTCTAATGTTCAAAACATTTATGGAATTTATCAAAAGCAATTCGGTTTTCTTATAAATCTTACTCTTATTATTTTCTCTCATTACTTTACTTATATAGCATTACTATTACTTATCTTGATGAACCGATGACTGCGACATGCAACGAGACAATGCAACAAACAGACATAGATTTAGGGGAAGATGATATACCAGAAGAAATTGTTAAAGAAGTTGAGAATTTTAAGAATAGACCTAATCCAACCTGGACGAAATCATCAACCTGGGAGATGCAGAAAACATCAAAGAAACACGAATCAGCGTTCATTTGTCACCATCAGAGAAGGAAGAATATACAGAGTTTCTAAGAGTGTATGAGGACATATTCACCTGGTCGTACGACGACATGACTGGTCTAAGTACATCTATTGTGGCTCAAAAATTGTCAACTGATCCGACCTGTCTGCCAGTAAAGCAGAAGCTCAAAAAGTTCAATCCAGATATGAGTTTGAAAATTAAGGAAGAGGTCACTAAGCAGGTCAAGGCTAAGGTTCTCAGGGTAGTAGAGTATCCGACATGGTTAGCCAACATTGTGCCAGTACCGAAAAAGGATGGGAAGGTCAGAGTCTATGTCGACTATCGAGATCTCAATCGGGCCAGTCCAAAAGATGACTTCCCCTTGCCAAATATACACATCTTGATTGACAACTGTGCCAAGCATGAGCTGCAGTCATTTGTTGATTATTTTGCTGGGTACCATCAGATATGGATGGATGAAGAGGATGCTGAGAAAACAGCTTTCATTACGCCATGGGAGATGTATTTCTACAAGATGATGCCGTTTGGGTTAAGGAATGCAGAGGCCACCTACATGAGGGCCATGCCCGCCATTTTCCACGACATAATACACAAGAGATCAAAGTGTATGTAGACGATGTCATCATTAAGTCCAAGAAAGACGCAGATCACATGGAAGATTTGAGGAAATTCTTCAATAGACTGATAAGGTACAACCTGAAATTAAACCCCGCAAAATGTGCATTCGGGGTTCCAGCCGAAAAATTGCTTGGGTTCATTATGACTCGTCGAGGGATAGAATTGGATCCATCAAGGGTCAAAGCTATTCAAGAATTGCCACCGCAAAGAACAAGAAATAAGTAATGAGTTTCTTGGGGAGACTTAACTACATCAGTCGGTTCATAGCACAATCTATTGTCATTTGTAAGCCAATCTTTAAGATGCTGAAGAAGGATGCCGCTACCAAATGGAATAACGATTTCCAAAAGGCCTTCGACAGAATCAAGGAGTACTTGTCAACAGCACCAGTTTTGGTCCCGCCCGAGCCAGGTAGACCCCTAATACTCTACCTTGTGGTATTGGATAGAGCATTCGGATGTGTTCTAGGGAAACACGATGAAACAGAGAGGAAGGAGCAGGCCATCTATTATCTCAGTAATAAATTCACCCCATACGAGGCCCGGTATTCTCTATTGGAACTCACCTGTTGTGCTCTGACTTGGGTAGCTCACAAGTTGAGGCACTATTTATGTGCTTATACTACGTATCTCATATCAAGGATGGATCCTTTGAAGTACATCTTCCAGAAGCCCATGCCCACTGGCAATCTAGCCAAGTGGCAAATGTTATTGAGTGAATTTGACATTGTCTACATGACTCAGAAGGCAATCAAGGGACAAGCAATAGCGGATCACCTTGCGGAAAATCCTGTGGACAGAAAATACGAACCCCTAAAAATGTATTTTCCTGATGAGGAAGTATTATTTGTCGGAGAAGACATTGCAGAATCCTATGATGGTTGGAGGATGTTTTATGATAGTGCAGCATATTTCAGAGGAGTTGGCATAGGAGCAGTCCTAATGTCAGAAACCGGCCAGCATTATCCGGTATCCGCCGAGATCAGGTTCCCCTGCAGTAACAATATGGCCAAGTACGAAGCCTGCATCTTAGGGCTCAAGATGTCCATTGACATAAACATCCAAGAGTTGCTAGTGATCGGAGATTTAGACTTGCTTATACATCAGGTCCGAGAAGAATGGGAAACCAAGAATTCCAAGATACTCTAGTACCTGCATCATGTACAGGAGTTGAGAAAGAGATTCACAATGACGGAATTCCAACATGTCCTCAGGGTCCAGAATGAGTTCGCCAATGCATTGGCTACCCTAGCCTCTATGATACAACATCCAGATAAGAATTTCATTGATCCTATTCCTGTGAATATCTACAATCAGCCAGCTTACTGTGCTCACATTGAAGAAGAAGCAGAATGAAAGCCTTGGTTTCATTACATCAAGGAATATTTGGCAAAAGGAGAATACCCAAAGCTTGCAAATACTACTCAAAAGCGCACGCTTCGAAGATTGTCCAATAATTTCTTTCACATCGTAGGAATCCTATATAGGAGGACTCTAGATTTGGGATTACTAAGGTGTGTCGACACGAAGGAATCATCTAAACTGCTAGAGGAAATTCATGTCGGGACCTGTGGACCACATATGAAAAGTTTTGTCTTAGCCAAGAAGATACTCTGGGCAGGTTATTTTTGGATGACTATGGAGACGGACTACATCCAGTATGTTCACAAATGCCACTGCTGTCGAATACATGCCGACATGATAAAGGTGCCTTCAAATGAGCTTAATGCAACAAGCTTGCCATGGCCGTTCGCCGCATGGGGAATGGATGTTATCGGACCAATCGAATCTGCCACATCAAACGGGCACAGGTTTATCCTAGTAGAAATTGATTATTTCACCAAATGGGTGGAAGCAGCATCTTACAAAGCAGTGACTAAGACAGTCGTAGTAGACTTCATCCGTGACCGTATTATTTGTCGATTCGGGATTCCAGAATCAATCATTACTGACAATGGCTCCAAATTCAACAGTGATTTGATGAAAGCTATGTGTGAAACCTTCAAGATCAAACACAAAAATTCCACAGCTTACAGACCTCAGATGAATGGAGCTGTAGAAGCCGCCAACAAGAACATCAAGAAGATACTGAGGAAGATGGTAGAAAGGAATAAACAATGGCATGAGAAGTTATCATTTTCTTTATTAGGGTACCGCACCACAGTCTGCACATCAATCGGGGCAACTCCCTACATGCTGGTTTACGGTACAGAAGCGGTCATTCCCGCCGAGGTAGAGATTCCCTCCCTAAGGATCATACAGGAAGTAGAACTCGACGATGTAGAATGGGTAAAGAGTTGTTACGAGCAGTTGGATCTTATAGATGGGAAAAGAATGAATGCAGTTTTCCATGGTCAGCTTTACCAGAACAGAATGTCCCGAGGCTTCAACGAGAGAGTCAAACCAAGACGGTTCACACCGGGGTAGATGGTGTTAAAGAAAATTTTCCCGTATCAAGATGAAGCTAAAGGGAAATTCTCTCCCAATTGGCAAGGTCCATACATGGTTCATTGGATTCTGACAAGAGGAGCCCTCATACTTGCAGAAATGGATGGGGAAGTTTGGCCAAAGCCGATCAATTCAGATGCAGTCAAACGACACTATGTGTAACCATTTATGAATTCCTTATGCAATTTGAACTACGTTTGACATGATTCCCATTTAAGAGGGGATATGTAGGCAACCTTATGGGTTCGGTCACAATTCAATAAAATTTTCATTTTCCCCTTAATTGGAAACTGGGGCAGAATTTTGAGGAGGACCCTCAAAATTCCGAAGTAAATTCAGCCGATCATCGCAAGCAACCATCAGAAGCAGTAGCCCAGTAAACTGTGGCAGAATTTTAAGGAGTACCCTCAAAATTCCATATCGAGAGAGGCTGCAATTTCCTTAACCACGTCACAGTCGTCGGTTCATCTAAAAACAATTTCTTATATATACACATTTTATATCCTTTAACGCAACTCATGCATATTTACTGTTGAAATCGCTTTGTTCAGCAACGCTACCCCTATGATACATACAGTTTCATCATATCAGAGCCGAGCATGTCAAGAAAAGTCAGCGGGGACACGAACTAACCTTTCCCCTTTACAAAACTCACAATTTTTCTTTGGATACAGGCACCTAAGTCGCAAAATCATATATTATACGCTGATACTATTCAGGAATACAACCCTCTGAATTATCACTTCACAATCGCTATGCGTATGCAATATCTCCAGTAGCCACAATATCGCAATTAGCTACTAGCTATCAGCTAAGAATTTTCATCATTTTTTTGCCTTTTATCCCTTGCATAAGGCTACTATTCTGCCTTTCGAGGTTAAGCTCTACCTCCATCTGCATTTCCTGCATTGCATAAGGCTACTATGCTGCCTTCCGAGGTTAAGATCTACCTCCATCTGCATTTTTTGCATTCCATAAGGCTACTATTCTACCTTCTGAGGTTAAGCTTTACCTCCATCTGCATTCTTGCATTGCATAAGGTTACTATTCTGCCTTCCGAGACTAAGCTCTATCTCCATCTACATTTCCTGCATTGCATAAGGCTACTATGCTGCCTTTCGAGGTTAAGCTCTACCTCCATCTACATTTCCTATTACATAAGGCTACTATTCTGCCTTCCGAGGTTAAGCTCTACCTCCATCTGCATTCCTGCATTGTATAAGGTAACTATTCTGCCTTCCGAGACTAAGCTCTGTCTCCATCTGCATTTCCTACATTGCATAAGGCTACTATTCTGCCTTCCGAGACTAAGCTTTATCTCCATCTGCATTTCCTACATTGCACAAGGCTACCATTCTGCCTTCTGAGACTAAGCTCTATCTCCATCTGCATCGACTGAAAAATTGTCGTTTTACTTACATTTTTTGTATGGCTGAAATATCACCTCTTCATTTAAATCCTGCATCGGCTGAAAAATCATCATTTTACTTACATTTTTTTGCATTGCTGGAATATCGCCACTTTATTTAAATCCTGTATCAGCTGAAAGATTGCCGTTTTACTTAAATTATTGCACAGCTGAAATATTTCCACTTTATTTAAATCCTGCATCGGTTGAAATATTGCCACCTTTATTTATGTCTTGCATCGGCTGAAATATTGCCACTTTATTCACGCTTTCACGAGCTAAAATATTGCCACCTTTTTCATTTCATGGGCTGAAAGATCACAGAATTGTCCAAGGGCGTCATTGTTCGGAGGCACCATTCGCATAGCCCGAGAACGCCATGTCATGGCCTGAGGACCCCTTTTATCTTTTCCATATCATTATTCAAAGGCATCATCGCTCGGAGGCATCATTCTCATAGCCCGAGAGCATCATTTCATAGCCTGTTAATCCTTTACTATATACTTCATGGCCCAGGACATCATGGTCCGAGGACATCATCCTAACTGTCCGAGGACAGCATTCATGGTCCGACGGGAAATTGCATCATGTTTAAATTTATGCACAGTATACGCTTGCATTATTTATTTACAAGTAAACCAGCAAACAACAGCCATCTCAGCAGAAGCGATCCCCCTTTGGTTCCCGCAACCCTACTAGACTCTTAACTGCCCATCCCAACCTAAATATCTTGTCCGCTCTTGAAAGATCTCCATCGGCATACTCCGCCGACGAATCCTGAATTACATATGGCCTGATTCCTGTAAGACCAGGGATATATAGGCAGCTCAGTAATCGGAGCACAGTCAATTTCTTTGAACCATTTCGTTCGATCAAAATTAGTCATCATATCTTTACCTGATAACTCTTCCATCTTTCCCTGATAAAGAGGGACAGCTGTTGATACCCAATTTTTTCCTGTATATATTTTATATGAAAAATACTATCAATATATATATATATATATATATATATATATATATATATATATATATATATATATATATTCTCAAGTGCTTTAGTATTTTTCCAAATTTTTAAATATTTTTAAATCAATTTATTGTCCATTTTAGCAGTATAAAAAATATTAATTATTCCCAAAACTATCATCGTGGTGGATAATTTATTTTATTCTCATATTTATACCAAAATATAGCTAAGGTAATTTATATACATTTTTTACAATTTATTTAGTATTTTAAAGTCAAATGCATATAATTGTAATTTTAGCCTATTTTGAGAATTAATAACATTTTATAATGATGAAATTGGTTCTATTATTTTTAAATTAATATTTCTATATTAGTATCCGATCCAGTATGTTTAATTTTCTTTCAAAACCATGTTTACTATTTTTATAAAATAAAAGGGAAAAACTGGCTATTTAAAAACTAGCCTCGTTTGTATTTCAATTATAGCCAAATTGATCTCCTAATTGACCCAATTTTGAACCCCAAATTTCCCGGCCCAATTCTAATTTAACCCGACCCCCGACCCAACTAATTATCCCGCCTGGCCCTTCTTTCAATCCAAGTCGTTGATCATTTTGATCAATGGCGACGATCGTTCCTTGCCTTTTTAATTCACCTAACCCTACCCTAATTCCCCCATTTCATATGGTCAGCCGCCTTTCAATACTCTCCCACTCTCAAACTTTCTCGAAGGTTCCACGAAACCTAGCCTCTCTCATCCTCTCCAACCACAATCTCACCGGAATCCATGGCTTCTCAGGCCATGGGTGGCCTGTACTAACCCCCTCTCCACCCTTAAATGCTTAATGCTCGAAGTTTTGAGGTCTAACCTTGATGAGGTCTGTTCACATCTTCACCGATTCAAGGTACATGGCCTCTCTGGCTGCGCTTCAGCACATTAAAGCATTTCGAGCCTGATTCTAACTCATCTGACTCAAGATCGGACCCTTTTCCAAGCCTTTCTTATTCTAGGGTTTCTCTTAAACCCCAGCTACTCGAGGTTCTCTCTAATTATTTTTAAAGAACTGGCATATGTCTGTGCTCTACTTGAGTTCTTAAACGTTTTCCCCAATTTTCTTTCAAAAATTACTTCTCTCCGACTTAGGGTTTCTGAAAACTCAAAATGTTTTTCTTCGACTGTTCTTTTCCTTTTTCTTTATGCATATTTGTCACGCATGCGTTTTGCTATTTTCTTATGTTTTGTTCTTTTGTGCCTTGTCTTTCTACTGTGTTTCTTTGTGTTTTCCTATATGTTTTGTTGATATACTTTTCTGGTATTTGTGTTCTTCTACTGTATGTTTCTCTGCTGAGTTCTTAAGTTCATTGATTGCCTTTTTCACTAGACCTTGTTTGAGTTCTCTTTTTTTAAAACATGTTTCCTCTACTATTTTTCTAAATGTTATACTGCCTCTTTTTCTCTTCTGAACTTGTTTAAGTTCCAAACTTTTCTTAAAATGTGTTCCTTCTACTATCGATATGCTTTAAATCAGTTTCTTTACTGTATTTGCTTTGAACCTGCTATTTGATCTATTTGTTTTCACATGAGTCTCTGAAAGAGACCTCTGAGCCTGTCTCGATTACTTACCTCCTCGTCTCTATATCTTACTCGAGTTGGAAACCCTAGGATTTGGGGGTTTTGATGAGTTTGATCTTGTGTGTGGACTAGGTTTCTGTTCTGGAACCCTAGACTCTCTCAAACTAATTCTGACTCTATGTATTGAATTTGAGCCTCTTTGTTTGTGACTCTGAACTTTTCTATGCTAGGTTTTTCTAATTAGCACGACAGTTCTTTCTTGATTCACATGTCTGTACATTTTATATATGATGAATTTTCCCTTCAAAAAAGATTTTGCCAACTTGTGATTGATTTAGAATTCCTTTTAATAAGGTTCGATTGATTGTTACTAATTTTCTTTAATTAAACCTTTCTTCACCTTTTCTGGTTGGATTCATTCATACCAAAACTCAATTCTGATTTTACTAGCTATTGAGTGATTGCCTTTCCTTATTTGCACAAATCGTGTACCACTGGACTTTTGTCTTAAATAAACTTCTGTGTATTTACCCTTCTTGTGCAACTTTGGAAAAGATTTTTGATCAAACTTTTTCCTTAATTATCTCTTACACATTTGAAATCAGAATCCCTTAATTGAATGAGAACTTGTGTAATTGATTTCAAAACTATTTTATTGCCTATTTTAACTTGCTTTCTGCACTATAAAAGGCACGTCCCTTTTGCACTTTACGAGACCTGGAGTTCAATATTTTTCAGACACATTACTGATTGAACACCTTCAATTTCAATATTGTTGAACTCACACTCTCAATTCTACACTCTACTCTCTTCGGAGATCTTCTGACTATTTGCTTGCAATTTGGCTTTACAAGACTACTGCTTTTTCTTTTCTTGTTTCACTGAAACTGGTATGTTCTAATTTAGTTTTTATCCTCAACCCAACATGTTTACTTTTTCTACAACCCTGTCTGTTTTACTACTTATGTTTAATGTTAATTAGCATGTCAATTACTTTACATATGTTTCTATTGTGAATCCCTACACCCCTGTCCGCATTAGTGCCTATGTTTAATGTTAATCAACAATGTCAATTTCTTTGAATGTGTTCCTATTGTGAATCCCCGTACCCCTGTCCCCTTCTATGTGTTTTTGAGTTATGTTTAGAACATGGAAACATCCAAATTGTTCCTCATGCGTTGACTTGATACCTTAGGGGATCCAAACTCCCATACAACATGGCAAATAGGTTGGTTGGGGTGTGCCATCAATGTCAATTGCTAGGTATGACCACCAGCCTATCTTTGCTTTTCCCCAGAATCCCCTCTCTGCACTTACACTCTTTCCCCAGAATCTCCTCCTGTGAACCTTGCCTTGGGACCTTGAGCTCCCTCTGAACTTGGACACTTGAGGGCTGGCTCTTCCACACTGCACTATGACCTAATCTTATATTTGGGTGTAAGCACTGCCCGGAATCCATGAGGATCTTGGGAACTCTGACACACCCAAATGAGAAAGGCTTTGGATTTCGGTCTTTGGAATTGGTTTATTTCGTGCTTCAGGCAGGGAATCCGAATCAGGCTCTCCTTGGTTGTTGAATTTTTCAGTTTCTCTAATGTAATTTTACCTTTTCTTATTTAATCTGGGTTGTGATAATTTGTAATAACTATTGGGGTTTTTAATGAAAAGGGGAGGGTACATCATGCATGAAAGGGGTAGATATCATGTTCATAGGAATTTAATATGTTTTAGAAATCACGTCCTGTTTTCAGTTCTGCATGTTTCATATAGAAATCATGCATATAGGTTACATATTTCATCTAGAAACCATGTTCATAAGTTCTGCATTTTCATATAGAAACCATGTTTGTAAGTTTCGGCACTTTTGTATTATCTAGAAAACACGTTATAGGTTCTGCATTTCTTATAGAAATCTTTTTTTATAGATTCTACATTCTCATATAGAAACCATGTCTATAGCTTCCTACATTACATATAGAAACCATGTATGTAGGTTTCCATATTTCTGCATACCACATAGAAAACATATCTATAGGACTTTCTGAATTCTTACATCTACATCTATCGCTAGGCAAACTTGTCTAATAAGTTTAAATAACTAACAACATTTAGATACCATGCCTATAGGACTTTATGCACTTTTGTTTCGACTATGTCTAAAAATCAGTAACACCTAGAAAGCATGCCTATAGGAAATAGCAACTAAATCTGAATCGTCCATCTGCTTTTAACTCTAAAATCAGTAGCAACAATAAAGACCGTAGAATTATGCTCTTGTAATTGTCAACTTCTTTTCCTAAATCAATATACCTCTTTTTTGTTAGATATCATATCTATAGGTTTTGTTTAACACTTAGGCAAGCCATAGGATAACTTATAATTAAAACCATGTCTTATTAATTACAACCAGCAGGTAGGCTTGATTTGGGCTTCTTATCTGAAATATGTAATATATCAGTCCGCCATAACTCTTAAATCTGAACAGACCCTAATCAGTATGTGTAAAGGCATGATAAGCTATATGTTTCTCTTTGTTACTTTAGAGGTCTATTTGAGCCTTTCTAATTGTTATGTGCTTTTCCCCATATCTATTACATATGTGTTTTGACTGTCGCCTTAGACTTTTATCCTTTGAAACCACAAAAGCCAAATTTTCCCTCCCTTTAGGACTACTAGTCCCAAATACCTCGGGGGCTGATAGGATTGGGGCGGGTAGTAGCATGCAATAGGAAAACGAGACAATTTTGCGTTTAATGCCTTAACGGGGTGGGAAAGGGTAGATATGGATATGATGACCACGCGATAACACCACGTGTATTAACTGTTACCGGGTGTTGTGTTAGGTGATCCATAATATTTATAAACCTAGGACACCCCCCCTTTACTTGTTTATTCTTTTAGAATTTTTAAAAGAAACTATTCAATTTTCAGCTTCTTTAACCTCTTTTACTCCAATTACTTGCATCAATTATGTGAAAACCCCTCCCTTTTACTTGATTATTTTTAGAAATTTTAAAACTTCTTTCTTCCCAAACTTTAACTTCTTTTACTTCAGTTGCTTGCAACTGTTATGTGAAAACTATCTCGTATTTGTAATTCTTGCTTGTTCACTTGTCATTTTCACTTAAAGTCACAATTATAGCATGGCCGGGAACCACACTAGTGGATCTTGAGGGGTGCCTAACACCTTCCCCTCGAGATAATTTGAAGCCCTTACCCAATCTCTGGTTTTCTAAATCAAATTTCTTCTTAGTGTCCTAATGCAATTAATCATTAGGTGGTGAATCTTCAATTGCAAACTCAATTCCCAAAAGGAAATGAGTTGTTCGCCCAAATGTCATAAACCCGATTTCACGAGAAAAAGAAGGCATCGACAGTCACAAGCAGTGTATCAGTGGTGGTAGGCTTACGAGGAGGGTATACCAGCTGATGCATCCCCACTCGCTTGGGCTCCATTTTTGGGGGTTTTAAATGAGAGAGTTTGTTCCCCAGACCCTTCGGGATCCATGGCGCACATAGTTTGAGCAGTTGCGTTAGGGGACTATGATAGTGTCACAGTATGATTATCAGATTCATTGAGTTGTCCCGACATGCACCAACCTTTGTTTCTACAGTCAGAGAATGGGTCTGTAGATTCATCGAGGGGCTCAACTATTGTATTAGATTCAGTATGGCTCAAGAGTTGGAGACAGATACCCTATATTAGCAGGTGCTAGATATCGTACGGAGGTTAGAGGATATGCAAGGCCGTGAGAGGGAGGAAAGGGAGGCCAAAAGACCTCAAGATTTGGGAGGGTATAGTGGTGTCAGCGCTCTAGTTGCAGCCCGTCATGGTAGAGGCTATGTGAGATGCCTAGTTCATGCATCACTTCCAGCCACTAAGGTTGCTCCTACTATTCTAAGGTCTCAGGTTGCCCATTTTTCTTAGCCAATATCTAGTGCACCTCCTGCACAGGGTTCCTTTAGATGTTAGTTTAGCCGACTAGGCCAGGGTCAGTTTCAGCATCCATGCCTGCCGAGAGATTATTTTGAGTGTGGTGATGCCATAGATATGGCGACGTACAAGCCTAGACACAGTAATGGTGCACCTCTACAAACTACACAGGCTCCACAGATTCCTCATGGTCCACAAGGTTCGCAGGCCATGGTTGTTGCTCCAATCATTGCTCCACCTACCCCACTAGCTAGATGTGGAGGTCAGGCAGGTAGTTTTCACCCTAGAGATATCGCGTGATCCTTTGAGTTCTCCTGTATATGTGTTCATGCATGTTGGAGATTCTATTATTGTGGACCGTGTGTATTGGCTGTGTTTAGTTATTATTGGTGGTTTTGATACCATAGTAGATCTCTTGTTACTCAATATGGTAGACTTTTATGTGATCGTGTGTGTCGCCCTATCATGCTATTTTAGATTGTCGCTCAAAGATTGTGACCTTGGTTATGCCAGGTTTTCCACAGTTGGAGTGGAGCGGTACATTGGATTATATTTCTAACAAGGTTGTGTCTTGCCTTAAGGCACATCTAATGGTTGAGAAAGGAGTGAGGCATATCTAGCCTTTGTGAGGGAAGTTAGTGTTGATACTCCTACCGTTGAGGTAGTTCCAGTAGTGAGAGATTTCCTTGATGTGTTTCCAAAAAATCTATTGGGCGTGCCACCCGATAAGGATATCAATTTTTGTATTGACCTGGTGAAGGGCACTCAGCCCATTTCACTTCCACCATATTTTATGGAACCAGTGGAGTTAAAGGAGTTAAAGGAACAACTGCAAGAGTTGATTGATAAAGGTTTAATTTGGCCTAGTGTGTCACTTTGGGGTGCTCCGGTTCTATTTGTAAAGAAGAAAGATGGCTCGATGCGGATCTGTATTGATTATAGGCAGTTGAACAAGGTTATAGTAAAGAACATGTACCCCATTATTGTGCATTGATGACTTATTTGACCAGTTTCATGGTTCCAGAGTGTTCTCGAAGATTTATTTGGGGTCGGTGTATCATCAGCTGAAGATTCCAGATCTAGATATCTCGAAGACTGCCTCAAGACTTGGTATGTATGGTCACTACAAGTTCCTCATGATGTCATTTGGGTTGACCAACGCCCCAATAACATTCATGCAGCTGATGAACAGTGTATTCCAACCGTATCTTGACTCATTCTTCATTGTGTTTATTGACAACATATTGGTATTCTTGCAACCAGGAGGATCATGAGCAGCATTGTATGCGGCAAAATTAAAGGGCCTAATTTCTTGCTATCGAGTCACTTTATAAGAAATTCTCGAGACCCAAAGGATGTAGAGTTGCGATCGAGTCCCTCCCTCGGGGCTCGTCGAGGTCCGACTCAAAGAAGACAAAGATCGAGGCTAGAGCAAAATGGGGAATTCCCAAGGCACACGGCTAATTCTGACAGAGCCGGCCTACCCAAAGCCTGTATCGAGGCGTCGCATCTAGCCGTCCCATCTCCATGCTTTTACAATTAATGTACGTTGTACTACAACAGGATTACCCTCCTATATAAAGGGAATCCTCACCACTTTGTAAGGGGTTGTTGTTGCTCCTACCACTCTACACAAGATCAATAATAACTCTCTCTCTCTCTCTCTCTCTCTCTTTTCTCCCTAACTTACTCGCTCGAGGCTACTCTTTCCATTTATTGCTTTCATACTTGTTCTCCATTTATTTCTTGATATTGGCCATAAATATCCTTCTTTAATTACATCTTTACTGTTATCCCCTTCCCGGTTACCCCCGATAGCTCGAGCTCCAGCCGGATATTGACTTCGAGGCCTTTCATCGGTCAGTCCAAAGCCCGAGTAGCAAGCCCCTCGGATTGATTACCGCCCAATTTTAGCTTGTACGTCGTCATTATACTTCATACGCCTAGCATCAACTGCTCTAACAACTAGCATAAAAATATATCACAAATTTTTAGAGTCTCATTTACAAATTTAATTGTTGTTGCCATTTTCATGGTAAATAGTTTGGCGCCCATTATGGGGATAAAAATAATAGTGATTATTTTCTTGCTGGTTTCATTACACAAACGCAAGTTACCTTTCACGCTTTTTCTTGTCCAAAATCTTTTGATTTCTGGGCAAAATGTCTAGCTCAGTAAACAGAGTCGAGAATGAAGACCTCGGAAACCACGGGGAAAATGGTGTGGTTGTTCTTGTCATCGGCGCGCCACCGCAAAATCTCGATAACGCACCCGGTCCAATTTCAGCGGGTGCGGATTCGTAGGACACACAGCAGGTCAACGAAACCTCACACACCGACAGGAGCATACGGCATGACGATCAATAGGAAGCCCAAAAAATCCCAGCTCAGGAAGAACGGGAAGTTAGTTTTCATAATATTTTCGGAATGTTGCAGGTACACCAGTTTGCTATCGCTCAGTTGTAAAGCCACCCGAAGACTCCCAGCACAGTGGCACCAGAAATAGCTCCCTCATCTAACAGGCACCCATGAGATCGAGCAATAACAGATCGATAACCGACCCTGCCAGAGTAAAAATGCTTGAGGATCTCACCAAAAGGATTGAATCGGGCGAGAAAATGATAGCAGCCAACGACAAGAAGGTCGAGACCTATAACTTTAGGGTCGACCGAATCCCGGGTGCAACCACGGTCCTTAAAGGCGTGGAGTCGAAGTTCATACAAAGGTCGTTCCCCGAGGAAGCGGCCTTAAAACCCATTCCAAAGAAGTCCGAAATGATAGAACTCCCAAAGTACAATGAGACCTCAGATCCCAACGAACACATCACTGTCTATACGTGCGCGATGAAAGGAAATGACACAAAAGACGATGAGATCGAGCTCGTCTTGTTGAAGTGGTTCGAATAAATGCTCTCGAAGGGGTACATTATGTGGCATCATAGCCTAGCTCCCTACCCCATAACCTCACTTACCATACTGGAAGACACTTTCATAAAGACACATGCCAATGCCATTGAAGAAACGACGAGAGAGCCCGACGCATCTGAGGTTGAGCAAAGGGAGAATGAAATGCTGCAAGAATTCGCATCTTGTTCCCAGATAAAATGAACAGAACTACCCCCAGTCTCAGACGAGTGGGCGGTGCAATCCTTCACTCAAACCCTAAACGAACAAACCCTAGTGATTTCAAGGCAGTTGAAACAGAACTTGATTGGGTATCCAGCTAAGACCTGGTCGGATGCCCACATCCGGCACCAGTCGCCAATTAGGGTCATGGATGACCAGCTGGGAGCCCCCTCGGGCTCAATATACCCAAGCAGGCTCCTGGAAAAGAAAATGAGGCCAAACAATACGAGATATCGGCCGTACACCGCAAATAGGAGGAATGCCCCGAGACGCAACCTACCTCGCAATGATAGGAGAATGGATCGAGGACAATATCCTCGAAGAATCATCAACAGAGCCAGATTCGACGGGGACACAAGGCCAGCAAGGGTGCCTCGCCCATCTGGATACAATTTCAACATCGTTGTATCAAACATCGTGTTCACCGCCAACAAAACTAGGGACGCCAAATGGCCCAGGCCTATTTAGCCGAATCCTTCTCAGAGGAATCGCAGATTGGTGTGTCAACTATATAATATGCACGGCCACAAGGACGAAGATAGCCACCAGCTCCGAAGGGAAAAAGCCAAGCTACCCATTAAAAATAACCGCCGAGAACTGTCGAGCGATCGGTCTCGAGTTCAGTTTCAAGTAAGGAAGGTGGCCAAGAAGAACGAAACAAATGGGCCGCGACATATTACCATGATAGTGGAGGAGCACGACACTCTCCAAGAACTTATAAAGAGGAGGGTAAAAATGCCCGTCACCAGAGAAAAATGGATCCGGGGATATATTCCCGAAGACGCCCTCACATCCAGTGAAAAGGACACCGAGACCTTGTCTCAGCCTTACACTGACGCACCGGTAACCTTCTTCCTCATTCGATCCATTTCAAATAAAACATGTGCACATGAATTCAGGTGGCTCGATCAATATTGTCGGGCCGAGGATGATAGGGAGGCCCCGATCGCCGTACCAAATCACACTTGCCTCTTGAATCTTTTGCGAATTCCACGTGATGATTGAGACAACGAGAAGAAAGACGATTCTCTCAGTCAACATGGCTGGTGCAGACTATCACGCCAAGTTCCGTATCATCAAAGGAGGCGCAAGGCATGAACGCCTTTATTCAGACGGTCGTGGATGCATTGTGTGAAGGCAGTGCAATCCCCTCTTCTCCAAAGGATGAAATCCCCCGCATGGGATGAAATTAAAACCTTCAACAGGGAGCAACATGCGGCAAGGGAAATGTTTGCGTCACATAACGTATCGCCAGCACCCAAATCTCCACTCTCAAAAGAGTCAAAGGGTAATAAAACCATGTCATCGGCCAAGCCCGGTTAAACACAACGGAGGGATGTATAGAGTCCTTGCTCCAAAATAATAGGGACATATCAGGCCTCGAAACATCGCCTGCACCCTGTGACAAGGTAAGACCACCTCCCTCCTTCATTATTTTACACTAACCCGTATGCAGACACCCAACCAGGGCATTCAGAAGTGTTAACCCTACCCAAATATCCCAAGGCCTTAATGGCACCCATCGTACTCTTTCCCCTCGACCGAGCTTTCGCCCTGAAGAGGGTCTCGCCAGCAAGGTTCTTAGCAGGGCGACGTGCCTCCTAAGGAGAATCCGATAAGCTCGCAGGGCTTCTTTTGCAATCAAACCCGACCGCTGGAAAGCACCCCCTTGAAGACGTCGTCTGCTCAAAAGGGTCGGGGAACGACAGACTAAGTTCCAATAGGAAACAATGTACCGGGCCAAACGATCAAAAGAATCGTGTCAGCATAAGCCGAGCTTACGGCAACAGAATGATGTATTTACGCCAAGTAATCAAAGAATATCTTTTGCCAAAAGCATCTCGTACTCCAAAGAAAATTTAGCATACTCACAGTAAGGATCCCTCCATCGAGTACGTCCCGAAATACTCGGAGACTTAGCGTCAACAATTTGACCCACATGACCTCAGGGTCGGAACTCCATGCTCATAAGGCCCCAACGAGGAAATTCCGAGCTCACGAGTAACCGCTTTGGAGCCTAAGCAAACTCGATGACTCGGAGACTGTCGTCAATAGCCATTCGCTGAAAATCCAAGGCCATAAGACCCCGAGTGCGCAAACTCGGTCTAGCCAGATCTATTTTACATAATAATAAAAAACTGTAAGACCTCAACAGGCATGAAAAAACTATAAGACCTCAACAGGAATGGAAAAACTGTAAGACCTTAACAGGCATGAAAAAATTGTAAGACCTCAATGGGCATGAAAAAATTATAAGACCTTACTACAGGCATAAAACTCAATCCCAAAGTTTAGGCTATGTGTCACATTTGTAAGACTCCTGAAAGGGCATACTCCGATGTAGATGCCTAAACTATCACACTCGAGATAAAAAACATCTCCGGCCAAACACATATGACTACGGTCAAAACGGCTGCACTAGCCAAATTAATGCGACTCGGGGATGCCCGACTGTCGCTAACAAAATCATAGGCCATTACTTCAAATCTACTTCGAAAAGAACTGGTTAAAATAGGCTACCCTTAATAGGTAAACGAGCTTCGACCATGTCAGCTCCAAATCACAAGGCTTTGAGCGACTCAGTCTACGAGCAAAACCTTTTAAGGTGCTCGAGCATCGCCATTAACGACTTGAAATTGAGGTTCTTCCCGAACCAATGACGGGTCAGGAAAATTCATTTCAAATGTCCATAAAGAGAGGAAAATAAAGCCTATATATGCCCACGAGCAAAAGCGTAAGAGCCATTATTGCCAACCAAACGAGCCTTAGGGCCACACACTAAAAGGTCGCAACGACCAAAAGAGTAAGAGCCATTGTCACTAGCTAAAAATTTGAAAACTTGAGGATTAAAATGATCTCGAGTCGTAACCCAATTTGAAGACCGGATCCAAAATAGTTAACTATACGTGCCTAAGGGCACAGTTTAAGAGCCATCATCGCCAACATCATGAGCCTCAGGGACGCATACCTAAAAGGTCACTTCAACCCAAGGTGTAAGAGACATAGTCCCCAGCACACAAAAAGAAAAAAATTTGAGGGTCAATTAAGCTCGCAACCTGACTCAGAGACTGAACCTAAAAATAGTTAAAATACAAATTCCCAAGGGCAAGGTGTGAGATCCATTGTCATCCGCCCATGGAGGCACAAAAGATTGAACGTCAAGTAAGCTCGAGTCAAAACCTAACTCGGAGACTAAACCCAAAATAGCTGAGTAAAGAATAAGAGCTCTAACACTAGATTGCATTAACCGAGCATGAAAGAGCCTCCGGGCCTACCTGATGAGCTCCGAAACCGTATTACAAATCTAAGGATTCTCGCCAACTCCAAAACCAGACCGTCTGGTCAAAAGCAAAGCAAAAAAGGACACATAAGAGATAAAGCTTCAGGCTTTCTTTTATTTACATACGTAAAAAGGTGTGATCTCCATCTACAAAAGCGATCCACGAATATCACATATAAAATGTCAAAGTCTATGCGCTGCTTCAGAAGGCTACGGCCTACCAGCCTCATCTTCACTCTCTGCGGTGTCAGCAAGAAGTGACCGAGAATCACGCTCGTCCGCCCTCACTCGAGCCAACTCTTCCGGGAGAATAAAACCCCTGGCACTGATCTCTTCGAGTACCTCTCTTCGGGTACCTCTATTCGGGATCTGCAACACACATATTCCTCGATCATCTTTTCATGATCGAGGGCCCTATTAAACTCAGCTGGGGCATCAGTAGCATCCTTCAAATGAATCGTTATCTCCTGATCAGCCTTATTCCGACTCAATGCTGCTTCAGCCCGAGCATCGACGATTTCAGCTCTGACCTTTGAAAGTTCGGACTCGAGCTTCGCGATCATATCTACTTAAATTTTAGTGTTGTCACTAGCCAAGCATAATTGGGCCTCGAAGGTGGGAACTTTAGCCAAGGCTCCCTCCTCCTCTGAAGCTTGAGCCTACACCTAAGCTCTTGGTTCGCCACAGTCATTCCTAACTCGGTCAGCTTCACCTTTAAGGTACTCCAGAGCCTCCATCCATTTCTGAAATTGAGATAGGCAAAAAGATTAACCTTAAGGGTTAAAAAAGCGAAACACATACTACGAGAAGTTACCTACTCCATCAAATAGCTCTCGCAATTCGAGCTCCGGTACACCTCGTATTGCCAGTGCATCAACTCAACCTCCTTCCCCTCGCAGAGGAACCTAAGGGACCTACCCTCATCTAGAGCTTTCCAAAGCCTAGCCCCATGATGGAGCAGCTCAGACCCGATCCTACCAAAGGCCTGCAGAAGAAAAACTCAATAAGGAAGGGAAGACACGAGATGCAAAAGGATTATGCCGAAACTCACCGTGAAGTGAAGCCAGCGGACTTCTTCAAAGGCCGAGCACACTCTTATTGGTCCATCCCCCTTGGACCTGGAAGAACCAACATCGGTTAAAGCAAGATCAATCGGAGGAACCACCATTTCGGAATCGAAGACATCAGGAATAGTAGGCTCAGGCGATGTTTTCTCCTTGAAGACACGGACCCGTTTAGCCCTGCTAAAAGCTCCATCGCACTGCGAGTGCATATCCCGTTTATCTCCATCGCCCCTTGGCTCGAAAGCCAATAACTCCTCCCCCTCCAGAGGAGCACAACCTCGCCCCTGGGGACTTTTGATGCCTACGACGGCAAAGCTAGTACAAGAGAAAGAGGAAAATGTCATCTCAAATATACGAAGACCAAGGTAAAAGCAGCGTACGCACATACCTTGGTATTTCGTTCCCCATCTTCCCCGGGACATAGCTCGCCACCTATGCTCATTACAAGTCGAATGGGTCACCAACCTCCGGACCGAGCCGGGCAAATTAGGAACTTCGCCTGGCACCCACGAAGTAGCTGTAGGAAAGGAGGAAACATAATTACTAAACTAGTTTTTGCTATAAGCAAATCCAAGAAAGCACGAGACACTCCACTCATGCACATAATTCAATCCCTCGGGTAATGGCATGAGCTCCATGGGGATAATGTCAGTCGTCTAGACCTAAACGAATCGACTGACCGACTCTCGATCCTTATCTTCCTTATCATCAACAACAAAGGGCGTGGATGAACACACCACAAGGTTAATAGGCCTTGATGATGAAGGGGCTGGTACAGCCTGATAAGGTGACTAAGCGTGAATTCAAGCCCAGCCTTCTTTGCAAAGAATCTCATCATTAGCACTACTCGCCAAAATGATGAATGTATCTTCGCCAAAGTAACACGATACTTCAGGCAGAAATCAAGCACGACCCTATCAAGGAGTCCTAGTGCAAAAAGGTATAAGTATACGTTCAAGAATCCATCAGCAGGGTCCGTAATACCCTCATCCAAGGAAAGCGCCTGCAATGCTATTCTCTCGCCCCATCTGCAGTCTCTCCTCACCATCTCCAGATGTTCCTCTATCATCAAAGACATAGTCTTTAGGGTAATCTCTCACAGATCCTGAGCACTGGGAGTGGAACTCTCCCCTCCCTACCCGGCAGGCCCTGAAGTAGCAGTCATATCTATGGTAGGATTGGCAAACTGAAGCAGGGACGAACGTCAGCACTTTCGCACTTAAGGTAACGAAAGACTCGATGCCAAGGTGGAAGGATAGCTATCTAAAATAATAGGATCTTCCAAAGAAGCAAGTCACCCCATGTATATGTGTGAAACAGCAACGATTTGCCTACCCAGGATAAGCCCGTGGAGGCCAACGGCCTTGGTACAAATCCCGAGGTAGTACCCGGCTCTAGAGATCTCTATCAAAAGAAGTTAGACCCTCGAGGGTCAGTGACATCATCTCCAATTCTGAGGTAGTAGCCGACATCGAAGTTTTCCCTCGAGAAGAAAAATAAGCTCTTCGATCTTCGTCACGAGGGCTCGACCTTAGGAAGTCACCTAAGTACGAATAGCCCCTTCCTATGAAACCTGCCTACAAACACCTTAAAAGGTTATCTACATCGAAGCTCAAAGTAAATGCTCCAAGTGCCCGAAGTTGACTTTCACTTCGGTGCTCTATCTCCACGAGGCTCGAGGGCCCCGACGATCCAAGATTACTGAACCGTTTCAAGATTGATCCCAGAAACAATGATGAGCTCAGAAATGAGCCATTTCTATCTATCGAAGGCTGGAAAGAACATTGACGGTCATCAATGTTGATACCCAATTTTTTCCCTATATATTTTAAATATACACAAATACCTTCAAAATAGAACATATATGCATATATAAGCATGCACAAGGTTTTTATAATTTCTTTTCATTATCTTAAGGATTTAAATTGATTTATTTTCTCCCCTTTTATTCATAAAATCCCCAATATTTATTTCCAAAATTATTGTTATGATAATTTAATCATTTAGTTTCTATACTTATGTCAAAATATGGCTAATATATTTTTCATGAATTTTTATAATTACATTTAGTATTTTTTTAAGCTAAATTGCATATAATTCCAATGTTAGCCCATTTTAATGTATAATTATATTTTATATGCGTGAAATTAGTCCCTATATTTTTAAAATGGTAATTATATATTTTAAATCATTTTGGCACATTAAATTATGTTCCAAAATTTACCTACTATTTATTATTAATTAAAATAGGAAAAATTAGCTATTTAAATCATAACCAGATTTGGCTTTCAATTTTAGCCAAATTGGACCCAATCCCCAGCCAATTGCGGATTAAAATTCCCGGCCCTGGCCCCAATTACTCCTACCCAACTCAAAGCCACATTGAATCCTGGTCGTTGATCTAAATGATCAACGGCCCTCATTTGCCCTTTCCTATTTTAACTCTAAACAATGCCCCAACCCTAATCACTTTTCCAAACACGCCGCCTTTGATCCTCTATTCTTCTCTCTTCTCTCAACCTAAACCTAGATTTCTTCAATCGCCGCCTCCTTCTCCGGTCATCTCCGGTGACCACCTTTCGACCCCAAGCCTCTAATGGTTCCTCCATCACCTTGCTCATCATCTCTGAAGCCTTCAAGGGCCCTGGGCCATGCCGATTTGTATCTAGGGTTTCTTGTTTGGTTGTTCACAGCTTCTCCGGTGTGATTTTGAGCAAAATCACAACATATATGTTACGATCTGTGAAGCTTATAGCTAGTTCTTCCGTTCCTATTTGGGTTTCCTTTGAAACCTAACTTTCATTTATATCTCTCAGGTCTGTGCTCTTTTTAACGATTTAAGTCTGTTTCTTTCTATGTTTTACACTATTCTTAAACTTCTTCCGAAAAATCCTCAACTTTAAACCGTTTACTTTCTTTAAAATTAGGGTCTCTCGAAGTTTCTTCTACACTTGTTTTAACCGAATTTTCTTTATGTTTAAACCTCTTCCTCGCATATCTTGACTGATTTTGTGTTCCTAATGCTTTTTAAACTCGACTCTGTTAAAAGCCCTAATTTCTTAGAGCTTCTTTATTTTGTTCATGTGTTAGCATGACTACTTGATTTTTTTTAAATTTCTATGGCTACCATGCTTCGAATGGGTTTTCTACAAAGTCTTTAGCCTACTTGTATCACCTTTGTGTGATTGTTGTTCATCTTGATTTCTATGGCTATGCTTACTAAACCTTGATTCTTCCCTTATTTAGTCATGTACTTATTTTTCTTCTTACCTTATATGATAATGAATCTTACCGTTTGATTTGATTCACTTAACTTAAGGACTACTTGCCTTGATTTATGACTGAGTGATTCTGAGTTCCTTAAATTAACATGCCACTATGATTCTTACCTTATTTTACTACCTATTTTCAACTATAAGTGTTCCAGTCTTTCATTAACACAGACACGAACACTTGGGTTCAAAAACTATCTCTCTTACTAAAAAATCTCTGCTCTCTCTTGTGTTATTTGCTACTGTTAGCCGGCTGCAAGCCAAGGCTAACCATTTGTACTCTCTTGATCTTTCATTATACTTACTTCTCTCTTCACTGGTATGTCCTATTTTCAATTTAAAGTTTTGACAACAACATGCTTCTCTTATTGTTTCAGTTTCTCTTATTTCTAGTTTGCTTCTACTTGTGGTTCTTTTGTGAAACTTGTAGTTAAGAGTACATTACCATCATGATATTGTGTCTTCCCTCTTCCTTTAGATTAGTACATTTCTTTTATGTGTGTTTCTAAGCATGCCTTACCAATTGTTTTTTTACTTATTGTGCACTTACCATCCTATGAGTCCCCAAATCCCTATCACCACTCTATGTGTTTGTGTTCTTCATGAATGGTTTGTAACTATGCCAGTATCATCTATTTCTGAGCATGTCCAAACCAGTCCTAAGACCTTTGCTGGGTTATGTGTTTGCAGCCAAATATCTATGTGTCCCAAACCCTTGACCCATGTGTGACTACTAAATTGACTTGGTTCTATGAACTAGTTGTGTATGAGTCTATCCTGAGGTGCTTGAACTTTGTTTAATACTCCAATCTCTTTTTCAAACAATTTCTATTACTTTACTAATTACTTTCAAAACAGACTTCCTAATACAGTCTTTTAATAAACCTTTTTCAATTTCTGTCCTTCACTTTCACTTTACTTTTAGTCAATAAGTTCAGCCCCCTCTAGTATGTGTACTGCCTTGGGATCCTCTTGAGAGCCCTCTGAACTCTGGTGTACTGAGGCTGGCCTTTCCACACTGCACGGGTTCAATTCTTGGTTGCTAAGTCTAGGTGTAAGCATTGTTCGGGGTCCTTGAGACCCTTAGGGAACTTTGATACACCTAGACTCTGATTTATATATGGAATTGAGGCTTATGAGACCATTGGAGGCTTTGGGAAACTTGGGCCTAATTGAAGGCACCCTATATAATAGCTTCTTGATTTTCTTATCCAATTCATTCATTGGCCTGTAATAATTTGTAAACAGATATTGGGGTATTTAGTAAAAAGGACGGGTAGATGCATACTTTCTGGGGTAATACGGGTAGCGATCCTACTCTTAGGACATTATTTTTAAAATCTGATTGCTTTACCTAAACAAAAAAACATGTTCATAGGACTTTACTCTTTTAAATCTGATTGCTTTGCCTAATAGAAATCATGCCAATAGGATATCACTTCTAATTTTGTTTGCATCAGGTAGAAATCATGTTTATAAGGTTCTGGATTTTGTCATATTAGAAACCATGTTTATAGGTTCGAAACAATCAGGTCTTAAATCAATCTAATGACAGATATCATGCCTATAGGACTCAATTTTGATTCAGTTATAATGAGTATTTCTGTATGTTGCCGCAAATCGATTAAAATCATTAATCCACCTAGATATCATGCCTATATGAATCTCTACTCACAATATTGTCTGATAATTTAATTTAGTATGACAAATCAACTTCATTACGCCTAGTTCTTTTTAAACTGGTCTTATTAACTATTAAGCATTTCCTGGAACAAGTTCTTTCAAAACTGCCTCAACCTCATTAGATATCATGCCTATAGGTATTAAAGGAGTCTATTTCAAAATCTGTTTGTTTCTGCATTAACATAGACACTAGTATTTTGCATATAGGCAAGCCTTAGGGCGTTTTTAACAATTGCATTTCTCTGAAACTTTCTTTGTCGCTTAACGTTTCTAACAGGCTTTTAAAAGGAGTCCCTAGGCAACTACTAAGTTATAACTTCTAAGTATAAAAAGTTTTGTCTGTTTCTGCATACTCACTTAAATACCCTGCTTTAGGACATTGATTAACAAAGACCTTAACTGTGTCTGAGATATGCTGCTTGTCTGTTTTATTTGAGGAGGAACTCTAAGCCTCTTAATTGGTCCCATTATATGCGAAAGTCCTAATTGTTTTGACTGTCGACCTATAATTTTGCCTTTCTAAACCTTAGGGTGTACGACTAGAACTACCTATAGGTATAGGTCCTAACTCCCTCCAGGACCCTTAAGAAGGGACGGATAGCAGCACGCAATAGGAATCATTGACCAAACACTCGGTTTGCATGACCAATAAGGGGATAGGAAGGGTAGACATGGGATATGATGACTACGCGTCAATGTCACGTGTAGCCCCTCATTGAGGAGTGTTTACCAGACGTTGCGTGTGTGATCCTATAGGATAACCAATGTAGGACCCCTCTTTACCCAAATCCTCTCTCTATATTTAAACCTTTGTTTTACAATTTGTTCGAACCTTTATCTTGTTACTTGAGTTATCTAACGTGCTTCACTTGCAACTTATTTGATTCAACTGTTTATATGGACTAATTTGTGAATATAAGTTCGGCAGGGACCCACAGTTGTGGACCACGAGTGGTGCCTAACACCTTCCCCTAAAGGTTACTTCGAGCCCTTACCCTAATATCTGGTAATGCAAACCAACTCAAGAGTTAATCGCTCTAGGTGCCCTATAGCACCATAATCTGTTAGGTGGCGACTCTTCAAAAACCCAATTCCCAAAAAGGAAATGAGTCATTACACCCCGTGAGTGCCAAAACTCGGACCTCTTCCCCCGTCAAAAAGGGGAGGGGAAAAGGGGGCGCGATAATCAATAGAGATTCAAAATCTCTGCAAACACACTAGAGTACACAAGAACACGGCAAGAATCAAAAGCAGAAGTAAATAATATGTCTTCATATCTCATAAATATTGGCTTATAAATGGCCCTCGGGGGGTCCTTACATATGATTACAAAAGCCCGCAAGGGGATCCTTACACAAGAACAAAGAAGCAGAGTGTGCATACAACAAAATCTAATAATCTAGCATATTCCCAAAAGTGCATCCTCAATAGCAGCATCTTCGGAAACATCTCCTTAGGCGCGCGACCTCAAAGATAATATCTTCCAAGCCTAATCCCCTCAGGAATCTCATCTCGACCCTCCTGAAATGGCATTTTCAAAAGGGAGGACATGGAAGAGGAAAGCAATGGAAAAGAGCAAAGTGACGAAGGAGAAGCCAAAAAGAGACAACAAGTGGTTGGGTGAAAAATCTGGCTAGTATGAACTCCGACAGTATTACTATTATAAATCCACTTCTTGAGATGTTGCCCCATCCTGGGAGGCGACAGCCAGTAGAAAGTGCTGCCATACCCCAAGGGATCCAAAGGGGTTGTAATATACCAAGCCAAGGAAGGGGGGTGAGTAGTGATGTATAATCCGAGCCCTCTCTTGAGCAGCGGTGTATAATCCAAATACTTCCTCGGGCTCGAGGAAATCGGTCCTCTGCTTCATCTCCCCGAGCTAATAGAGACAGCAACAACAACAACAATAACATCAAGGCAGCACAACTTTGTCCGACCAGAAAAGGTCCGGGAGACAGGTCGTAGCACGCATGATGTCGACGTAAAATCTTAAAGCCATGGGCCTCAAATATGGTGATCAACGATAGAGGAAGATGATAAGCAGAAAAGGCCGAATGAGAAGATAAAGGTACTTGGATAGAAAAACAACACTAGAGCGCCCCCATTTATAGGAGATAATGACGCGGTCATCGAGGCCTTTGGAAGACTGACCGGCGAATGCAATTACTACGTTCTTGAAGAACCAAATCGACAGCGGTACTTTCACCTTGTAGAACAGGAATCGAGGTGCATTGAATGATGCCAAAAACACAAGTCCATGGGATGTCCCGGTTATCGCAAAAACTCGCACCATAGATTGAGTAATCAGTATGACATCATCACGAGAAGCTCGAGGAGTTGGGTGTCACAGTCGTTTCCCATCGCTTCATTCTGAGAAACACGGAGACTATCTGTATGCGATGAAATCAGAGGGCCTAATTTCTTGCTATCAAGTCATTTCAGAAGAACATCTCGAGACCCCGAGGACGTAGAGTTGCGACTGAGTCCCCTCCATCGGTGCTCGTCGAGGTCCGACTCAAAGAAGATAAAGATCGAAGCTAGAGCAAAATGGGGGATTTCCAAGGCACACAGCTAATTCTGACAGAGCCGGCCTACCCAGAGCCTGTATCGAGGTGTCGTGTCTAGCCGTATCATCTCTATGCTTTTACAATTGATGTACGTTGTACTGCAATAGGATTCCTCTCCTATATAAAGGGAATCCTCACCACTTTGTAAGGGGCAGTTGTTGCTCCAACCACTCTACACAAGATCAATAATAACTCTCTCTCTCTCTCTCTCTCTCTCTCTCTCTCTCTCTCTCTCTCTCTCTCTCTCTCTCTTTTCTCTCTAACTTACTCGCTCGAGGCTACTCTTTCCATTTTTTGCTTTCATATTTGTTCTCCATTTATTTGCTTGATATTGGCCATAAAGACCCTTCTTTAATTATATCCTTACTGTTATCCCCTTCCCGGTTACCCCCGATAGCTCAAACTTGAGTTGAGTATCGACCTCGAGGCTTTTCATCGGTCAGTCCAAAGCCCGAGTAGCAAGCCCATCAATTTGATTACCACCCCATTTTAGCTTGTACATCATCATTAAACTTTATACGCCTAGTATCAACTTCTCTAACAACTAGCATAAAAATAGATCACGTATTTTAGAGTCCCATTTACAAATTTAATTGTTTACCATTTTTATGGTAAAAAAGCATTTCAGGATCGTGCTCCTGACCTTGAGTAAGAAAAAGTAAATGCATAACTTTCCATGTGTGAATTCTAGCTTGATTTGGTAGCATTTTTGGGTTATGTGGTGTCTAGTGAGGGGATCAAGGTAGATCCAAAGAAGATTGAGGCAGTTTAGAGTTAGATAGATCATCTGTAACTATTGAGATTCGGAGTTTCCTTGGTTTGGTAAGTATTATCATTGTTTCGTAGAAGGTTTCTCATCTATTACTACACCTTTTACTAGATTGACCTAAAAGGGTGCTCCTTTCAGATGGTCCGAGGAGTGTGAGGAAATCTTTCAAAAGCTCACGACTACTTTAACTACAACCCTTATGTTGGTGTTCCCTACGGGCTCGGGGTCTTACACTGTGTACTGTGATGCATCGCATATTGGGATTGGTGGTGTGTTGATGCAAGACGGTAGGGTAAACCTATGCATCTCAGCAACTAAAGGTTTATGAGAAGAATTATGTGGTGCATGACATGGAATTGACAGTTATTGTTCATGCATTGATGATTTGGAGGCACTATTTGTAGGGAGTTCCATGTGAGGTCTATACCGACCATCAGAGTCTCCAACATCTGTCCAACCATAAAGATTTTGCGGCAGCTGAGATGGTTAGAGTTGTTGAAAGATTATGATATCACTATTCTATATCAACCCGAGAAGGCCAGTGTGGTGACCAATTCCTTAAGTAGAAAGGTAGTTAGAATGGGCAGTCTAGCATATCTATTGGCATTAGAGAGGCCAATATCCATGGATGTTCAGGTCTTGGCCAACCAGTTTGTGGGATTGGATGTTTCGGAGCCCAAGCAATTTCTTGCTTGCGTGTTTTCTCGGTCTTCCTTATATGAGCATATTAAAGAGAGTTAGTATAACGACCCCCACTTGTTTGTCCTTAAGGACATCATACAGCACGACGATTCCAAGGAGGTTTCTATTAGAGATTATGGGGTGTTGCGGATGCAGGGCCGAATAAGTGTGTCCAATGTAATGGGTTGCGTGAGTTGATTCTTGAGGAGGCCAACAGTTCGTGGTATTCCATTCATCTAGGTACTGTAAAGATGGATTAGGATTTGAGGCAACACTATTGGTGGAGAAAAATAAAGAAAGATATTGTGGCGTATGTGGCTCAGTGCTTGAACTGTCAGTAAGTGAAGTACGAACATTAGAGGCCGGGCGATTTACTTCAGAGACTTGAGATTCCCAAGTGGAAGTATGAGCGTATTACCATGAATTTCGTTGTTGGGATCCCATAGACTATGAATAAATTTGACACGGTATGGGTTATCGTGGATAGGATGACTAAATTGGCATATTTTATCCCCGTGGTGACTACCTATTCCTTAGAGCAGCTGTCTCAGATCTATATCTGTGAGATTTTTTATCTCCATGGCATTACGGTGTCTATTATCTTCGATCGGGGCAACAGTTCACATTGCATTCCTGGAAAGGCGCACGTGATTTAGGCACACGGGTTGAGCTGAGTACAACGTTTCACAACTAGATGAACGAGCAGTCTGAGCGCACCATTCAAATTTTGGAGGATATGCTACGCACATTTGTTACAGATTTTTGGGTTTCTAGGGATCAGTTCTTGCCGATTGCACAGTTCACCTACAATAATAGCTACCAATCGAGTATTCAAATAACTCCTTATGAGGCCCTATATGGGATACGATGTCATTATCTAGTTGGTTAGTTTGAGTCGGGTGAGGCTAGGTTGTTGGCCAGTGATTTGGTTCGGGATGCCTTAGAGAAAGTCAATTTAATTCAGGATCGTCTTCATACAGCAAAGTCTAGATAGTAGAGTGATACACTCAAGTTACACTTTAATTAAGTAGTTTAAGGCGGCCGGTGTCAAATATAATAACCCAACAAGGTTGGGGTCGAATCCCACAGGGAATAGGTGTGAAAAGGTTACTCGAGTAGTGTGCTACTTTACTTAGGTCGTAATTCTATACCCTTAATTGTAACAAGAGTATGATATGATTGTGATTTGAAGAGAGAACTAATTGTAATGTTGAGAATGTAAATAATTTGATTAAGGAAACCAAGGTTGTGTCCCCTTCAATGAAATGTAATTTTATTGGTGTTAAGATGATATATTTCTAATGGAAGGTTCTTTAGATATACAAATGATTTCTAAATGACTACCCAAATTTTCCAATAGTTAGGTAGTATTTCCTCTTTATGATTTTTCCAAATATAAAAGAGTTGAAATTAAGAACAATCAATATATGCCAAATAAAACTCACTTATTCCTAAGCGATTCTATTAAACAAGGTTTAAAGCCTTGAGTCTTTGATATTTACTTCTACCAAACTCTAACTCACTTTTCCAAGTTAAGAAATAATTTAATGGTACTTGTTAATGTTTGAAACCACCAATAATAAATGAAGAATGAGAAATAAATATATATCAACCAACCATTATACATATATTCAATGTTAAACGCTCATTAACATAACACCCATTTAGGGTCCACAACCTTAGTATTTAAAGTTAGCTACTCATGCTAAAATACAAAAAGAAGAGAATATTAATTGCCATAAAGCTTACAAAGTGCCAGAATCTTCACTCCTAAAGCTTCCAAAAGAGAGGAATATTAAAGTGTTGGAATGTAGCTCAAAAACAATACAAGATACCCCCATAAATCCCCAATAAATCTATTTATAATGGCCTAAAACTTCGGAACCATTTTCGGAAAAAAATACCCTTCAGGTCAATTATGCAACCGCATATATGTCGCATAACATATATGCGGTCCGCATTCTTGTCAAAGCCATCGCATTCTCCAACCTAGTTTTTAGGGAGTCGTCGCATCTTGGTTATGCGGTCTGCATTGTTGATTTGCGACCGCATAGTGTCACTGCATTTCCAGCTTCAGCAACTTCCACAACAAGTTTGTGATCTATTATGCGGCCCGCAAACCTGTTATACGGTTGCATAATGGACCGCATTTCTCGCACCAGACTTTGGCCAATAGACTGTTGGTCTATGCGGTTCCTCTAGGCAATATGCGGCCCATATGTTGGATTTGTGGTCCGCATTGTTGCATCTGCAACAGCATTTTTCCATTTTCTTGTCCTTTTGCGGATTTTTGATTTCATTTCCATGTTATTGTGCCCTTACACCTCATACACTGTAAAACATTAAAATTACACAAGTATAAAAGATAATTGCATTTAAAACAAGCTAAAATCTAAGCAATTTAAATTTAAATGTGCCGAAATTCTCCGGCACATCAAATCCCCCAACTTAAACTCTTGCTTGTCCACAAGCAACTAAAATGACACTATCTTATTCTAGACTCCATGTAAACAATATGAAACAATAGTGACCGTGGACAGTGTTAGTTGTCAGTACTACAAGCATGCACTTTCGTTTATTTACCCTTCCTGAACCATCATTGTTATTTACAAAGAAAACTAATCAACTTATGAAACTTTGAGCCTCGACCAATTTGACAAAATGTTACTCTCAGCTGAGTGCACTTGCATTTGACTTCAAGAACTCAACTTTTATCCAACCTCACAATTCATGTGCCCTCACTAGAAAGAAAGTCTCAAACTCACAATATTTACAATGACAACAAAAGGGACGGATTCACAAAGACACTCACTCTCAAAAAGAGTTTCTAGTGTTACAAAATGCCATACCATAGGCTTGCCCTTATTTTAATTCATCGCTTTATTCTAAGAACGTTCGGTTAGAGATCCCATAAGGACTTTTTAAGCTTGTAATGTAGGTTTACGGAAGGGTTGGATAAACATTTGGGTACAAGTGACTACACCCTCCTTGAACACTACTCACATTTTTCTTTCTTGTTGCTCTTTGCTTCTTTTCAAACCACATAGACCTCATTAGCCCCTAATTTCCAACATTAAACCACCTTAAATACCTCTCCAATTTTCTTCAAGGATCCATATTTATGTATATACATACATCTCTTTTTTTTTCTTCTTTTCTCTTGCAATTTTTTTTCTTTTTATTTTGCTTTTGAAGCTTGAATAGTTTCATATCTTGAGGTATACTTTCCCACACTCACTATACAACCTTGCCAATTTCCGGCTTGACACCACACCCCCCAACTTAGGCTTTTAGCCTCATTCTCAATACTTAAGGAGGGACGGGTTCAAAAGAAGAAATTATTTTACAAAAGGGGAAAGGTTTGTAGTGAGGTGGCCAAAGAAAAGGTTAAAGGCTCAAGGGGGGTAACTAGTGATAATATCTATAAAATGGGTAGCTTGAAAGGCTAACTGGTTTTCCAAAATCACAAAGACTGCCTAAGGTCATTTCTCCAACCAAATGTAATTATCATTAGCATCGAAAGACCAACTGGGCAAGTTCTAGATGGTAGAAGTAAAGACAAGAATTATTGATACTAAGACTCAATACACATGACACACGAACTGTTTGGCTCAACATAGTTTTAGCCCTCGAGTCAACACTTGGCAACTCGAAGCTTTCATCATATTTACATGTATAACTCTAGGTAAATATAGAGTCAAAGAGCGAGCCTCAAGTTCACACAGTTGATTTCTTTTTTTTATATCAACGGAAGGGTATAGACTATTTACAGGCACACATGCTTGAAACTAGACAATTACACCAAACCGGTCAAACTGTTCCATTCTATTTCCCTGGTTCTACTATTACACCCTTGGAAAAGAACCCGGCAAATAAAAACCAAGGGGGATTCATTTATAATTACTAAAGATGAACATACAACTATCCACTTGTTCTTGTGGTTTTCTTAATAAACAAAGATAAACCTATGTAAAAAAAACCACACAACACAAGTATATACAGAATCACAACACAAGTATATATAGAAGTTTGCTTATATAACACAAAAACATGTGCAATAGTTTAATTCACAAAAAGTTTGTACAAGGCTATCCCACCCCCAACTGAAAAGCATACATTGTCCCCAATGCATAAGAATGTAAAACAGAGTTTAGGGGATCCCTGAGATGCGCTAAGCTCTATGGGAGTCGGAAGCCGACTGAATGATGGTAGGGTCACCCTCTGATGCTGAAGCTGGGACCGATGAGATCTTGGCCTGAGGAGTGACCTCCACTGATGGAGGAGGAATCTCCAACTGGCCCGACACTGGAGCTAGGGCCTGTGAGCTACTAGCCTCGCCCGTTGATGGCTGAGTGGTCGATGGATTTGCTTGGACAACCATGTCTGCTAGCGAATGTGCTATCACCTTCTAAATTGTTGTTTGTTCTTCCTCTGCAACTGTAGGACCGCAACCTACTTGCCTTTCTCCTGAGGGCCCTTATCCTCTTTGAACCACGACTCCTAGTCAGTCTCTCCCTCGTCTGCCTCCCTACTTTTAGACTCAGCAGAGTGTCCGAAATCTTCCTTAGAAGGGTGTCAATATGTGAGGGGGAAACTGGAGGCTAGGAAGCCCGGCAGTCTAAGGTGTAGGAGCTCTCACTAATATGGAGAAGTCAAGATCCAATCCAGCCACTGCGTGTCCACTCCCTGCTCTCCTTCCTTAGGCATGAAGGAGGATAGATCGAACTCTAGAGTGTGCATTTTGTGGAGCTCAGTCTTCATTGTGGCAACATCATCACGGAGCTTTGGCAAGTCGCCAACCTCACCTCGCTCTATCTTTTCAATCTGCACCCCAAGCTGCTTCAGGTGATCCGCACAAGACGTTTGTTGTTGTTGGAGGGCTGTCACTGAGGACAGGATAGGGGTCAAAGCCTGCCTAATTATCATGCCCCAAAACCAAGGGACATGACCGGCGCTCGACCGAGAAGCCCCAGCCAAGCAGACCTGTGTGCCTTTCCTACCCCACGTGTTACTCCGTGTTCTCATTACTCATTAATCAAAGGAAATAGCCATTTATAATTAAAACACCTTTTTACAAAACATACATAACATGCATGGTTACTTAGCGTGGTTTACAACGTACATCCCCCAACGTACAAAATACATATTTACATAAGTTTACAACCCACATTTCATATCTACGGAGCATCTAAGGATACAAAAGGATGATACAATACTTGACGGTAACAAGGCTCCTGCTATACCTTACGCAAATACCAAAACAAGACTCCGGAATAAAAGCGGCATGAGCAATACAAGACCCCGAAAGGAAAGGGGCTCACCAATTCAGCTGACGGGAAGTGAAGGGGAGCTACAGTCGGTGGACTGGAGTATCTGCTATGGATCTACCTACAATCATAACGCAAATGTAGAACCCCCGGCAAAAGGGACGTCAGTACATTTGAATTGTACTGGTATGTATGAACAAATTTTGCCCCAAGTAAACTCAAACCATACACAAGTAACGATCAGTAATAGAATCAACAATCAAATACACATGAAAGGAACAATTAAGCCAAAAAAGTTTACAATCTCTCCTTTTTCCCCTTCAACATTATCACATCAATGATTTCACAATTTTCTCATATTTTAATTTCAATAGTGATTTCGATCACTTTCCACCCTTATTACCTCAGCCACCCTTATTACCTCGGCCACCCTTATCACCATAACCCACACCTTATTACTTCGTGTTGCGGCGCGCAACCCGATCCCACTGGACAATCACAATTCACAAACAACAACAACAACAACAACAATTCACTAAGAATTTCCATAACCATCAATACCATTTCCATCATATTCAACAGCTCATATGCAATTTAAGTCAAAACGATAATTGCCCATGAGAAGCCTGTTATAACCATAGTTGTTTCGATTGCATCAATTACAATTTCTGTCCATCATTTGTTTCCTAGCTCTTACCACATAAACATATTCACACACACACACACACACATTTGGTTTGTTGCCAATTACTTGCACCATTATATCGGGAGACTTAATCACGAACACTCAAATCATACCAATCACAAGAATTTCACAAATAGTCCACATAGGTATCACATACCAAATAGTCGTACACCAAACAAAGTGACTTTACAAAGGTCAAAGTTATCCATACATACCTGGAGCCGAATTCCCTTTTAACTTCTATTTTCAATTCACCAAACAGTCTAGCAATGTCAATCTAGTGCACAAGTTAACACATATATCTTAAAACTGACGTTCACAATTACTACCCGAACATATTTAGGTTATCAACCCTTCTTTTGCAAACCTCTACTTCTACCCAATTTCCCCTTAGTAGGTTTTAGGTTTTAAAAGACATGCATGTACGTTTTCATCCTTTATTTTCAAAAATCAATGCATGAGACTCCCCATTTATGTTTAAACCTGAAAATCAATGAAAAGGGGTTGGGGATTTTACCTGCAAGAATGGGGATGAAGACAATTACTTTGAAATTTCCCGGCCCGGACAATTTTGAAGAATCAAATTGATGAAGATGAACTTTCTCTCTCAAGAACCCTCTCTTCCTTCTCTCTTATTTTTTTCAAAAAAATTATTAAAATGAGGGGTTGGGGTATTTTATTAAAAAGGGGGTCGGGTTTAAAATTTAGAAAAATAGGAACCCGAGTCAGGTATACGGTCGCACTTTGCGATCACAGAGATGTAATTCGGTCCGCAAAAGTGCTCCAAAAACCTAATCCTACTGTTTGGGTTTGCGACGGAAATTCTGTCCGCATACCCGATTTGCGGTCGCATAATGCACCGTATTTTTTACCTCAAATTTGACTGACATTTTAACTCACTCTGCGATAGAAATGCGGTCCGCATATCAGTTATGTGATCGCATAATGGACAGCATTTTGACCTCAATTTTAACCAAACCACTGACTCAATCTGCAGTAGAAATATGGTCCGCATACTAGATTTGCAACTGCACTCTGGACCGCATAATAGCACTTTTCTAGAAAACTTGATTCTTTGATTTTTAAATGCTTAGATCAGTACAAAGGGTCTGGACCGCGGCGAGCTTGCGAGCTACTAGGTTTTGAGCATAAATTTTTATGGGGCCTTACACTGATGAGTGTGGGGAGGTTCTTTAGAAGCTGGTCTACCTTAGAATTTGCATGCTGAGCTAAGAGACCAAGCCTCGAAATAGTTGGTAGTGTGGCAGAAAGCTGAGCAATGGTGTCCTGAGAGGTGGGCTGTGGAGTGGAGGTAGAAGTCACTGTGGCCTGAGGAATAACAAGCGTCTGGGGGTCTGGGGTTTCTATATCAACAGCACTCTGGGTCTGAACCTCTGGGGAAGCAACAACTACCGGTAGCATCGCGTCAATAATGCACATCATATCAATATCCTTCAGTATTTTCCCGATCTTGTTAGTGTGTGGCATTGAAGGTACTTCCACATCCTTGTAGAGGGTTGTGATCAAACACGGGAATGAAAGTGACGTGGCTGTCTGGTTGGCCCGAACAGCTATCTCGCGAAAGATAATATCACCCATATTAGTTTTTATTCCAATCATAATGCATACAATGAGAAGAGCTTTCTCAATGCTTATATGTGTCTCATTCCGAGACGGTATCAATCAAGAGGTGACAAAGCTGAGCCAGAACCTACCCTCGCATATGAGATCTTCCTTGAATATTTTGTGTAGAGGGTCAATCCAAGCTGGGCTCCCCTTGGCTATCAGTGAAGCTATCCAAGCATGCTCATTATCTTTGTTGGCCCATTTGGCATCGTACTCAGTTGTGCCTGATCTCCGGTTTGGGAAGTAGAACTCATTTACAGTGTCATTGCTGCAAAACACCAGTTTCCCCCCAAACCAAGATAGTATCGCAGAATATTTTGTTGCGCTTGTGGTGAGCGGTCCTGGAGGCTCCATAAGATGCATAAAACTCAAGCACCAGTGTTTCATTATAATCATCAGGTAGCTCAGTGAAGCACTCCCATTTTCTAGCTTTGATGTTCTCCAATATGTGAGGGTACTTCTCCTATAGCCTGTTCAGACTCAGTTGTTTATCGGCAAGGATTTTTTGTTTTGTGAGCCATTCTCTATGCAGCTCCCTAGAGCCTTCAACCCCAAACCTGAGTTGGAAGTCATCTCCTCTTTTTCTTCTTGCCTCATCTTGTAGGTCAACTGCTGGCAAGGTCTCCTCCTCATCATACTGGGAGGGGTGTGCAGCAGTAGGGTCCGGTCGTGAACGTTTGGCTTGTTGTGCTTGACAACTGGTGGAGGCCCTTTTCTTGGCAAAAGATTATGTTTCTTGGGAGCTATATTTGCACAAAAATGAAGTGTGAGCAACATAGCAGACAACACTAGAAAAAGTACTAAACAATGTCAAGTATGCGACAGGTTATGCGGTCGCATAACCACTATGCGGACCGCAAACATATCGTAAACATTCTGTTTATTAAAAGGATATAGGTATGCGATGGGTTATGAGATCGCATATCCATTATGCAGTTCGCATAACCATCGCATAAATAATGCTTGGAAAGTACATTCACACTATGAGATCGCAAAGTCCACCATAAAGATGGATCTGCGATCGCAGAATTGCCGCAAACAACATGCTACAAAAGCCATGAAACTGTTTCAGTATGTGGTGATTTTGCAGTCCGCATATCACTTATGCGATCGCAAAGTCACCGCATTTTGTCATTTCCTCAGGCCACCTAGGGTTCATTATGCAGCAATGACGCGGACCGCAAATCGACCATGCAGTCCACAGAAGTCATCATTCTCAACATTTTGAACTTAACCCTCAACAATGGAGAACCTAATTTTACTACCCAACTTATCCAAGAACCCCCTCACATTATGAAAAGAGACCCACATACGAAGAGGAAAAAGGAACAAAAACTAAAGGAAACAAAAATAGGAAAAATAGAACAAAATTTAAACTAAACTTCATGGATAAAATCGGGAGAGGAGAACATACCAGTGATGGAGAAATGAGAACACT
Source organism: Nicotiana glauca (assembly GCA_026770625.1). Lineage (NCBI taxonomy): Eukaryota > Viridiplantae > Streptophyta > Magnoliopsida > Solanales > Solanaceae > Nicotiana > Nicotiana glauca. Next base: position 47,914 of record MU680372.1, on the reverse strand, counting down.
TGGGAGATGAATTCAATAGGTGTTGTGTACTCTTTTCGATTCAACTAGCCGTTTTCCTTTCGCTCTTTTTTGTTTTTTTTTCCATTTTGTTTTGTTTTCTTTCTGATAAAAAAAAATTCTTTTCTTTTGTTTTACAAGTGTTTGAATGTTGGTGATATGTGAGGAGTAGGAATACTTACCTTGGTAGTTTGCGGTGGATAAGTCACCACATAACACATTATGCGACCGTATAAGTGTTATGTGGTGGGTTCAACTTGAGTTGCTCTAGGACAAAATGTTGTGCGGTCATATAATTTAAATGTGGTCCGCAAAGTGCACCTCCTTGCCGCATTTCTACCACCAAATTTTGCCAAACAAACTATCTGGGTCTGCGACCAATATACGGTCTGCATAGTTATGTGCATCAGACTTCCCATGGTGACTTTTATTCCCTTTCACACATAATTTTACCCAGCTTTATGATCTTTTGAATCACCTTCACTCTAACACACCCTTTAAATTGCTCAATTAAATCTATCTAATAAAAGTTAAAATTTAAAGGACAAAAAGGATGTTACCACACATGGGTTGCCTCCCATTAAGCACTTGATTTAATGTCGCAACATGACGAAGTTGTACTTTCTTTGGGTTCACTCATTGGTCGAGCACGGACCATATTTGATAGCCAACAGCTCCACCAAGTGTTTTTCTCTATTGTGCCCAAGTAGAGCTTGACTTTCTGGCCATTTACTTTGAAGGTTCGGAGCCCATCCTCCGATTCTAATTCCACAGCTCCAAAAGGAGAGACATTTACCACCTTGAACAGACCGGACCATTTCGATTTTTTGCTTTCCCGAAAACAATTTAAGCCTTTAGTTGAAGAGCAGAACCAAGTCGCCTGACTTTAACTCCCTTTTCAAGATCTTTTTATCGTGGACGAACTTCATCCTTTCTTTGTACATGCCTGAACTTTCATATGCATGGAAACGGAACTCCTCCCTTTCATTAAGTTGTGTTAACCTCAAATTTTCAGCTTCAGCCCAGTCCAGGTTCAACCTTTTTAAAGCCTACATGACTTTGTGCTCCAGTTCTACGGGTAGATGATAAGCCTTGTCGAAGACTAACCGATAAAGAGAAGTGCCAATAGGAGTTTTGTACACCGTGCGATATGCCCACAATGCGTCATCTAGCTTTCTTGACCAATCGGTCCTATTTGCATTAACAGTCTTTGCTAGAATATTCTTTATCTCTCTGTTTGAAACCTCAACTTGGCCACTTGATTGGGGATGATAAGGTGTGTCCACCTTATGCTTGATGCCATATTTCTCTAGTAGCCCCATGAAAGCCTTGTTACAGAAATGAGACCCACCATCACTAAGAATGGTTCTAAGAGTGCCAAACCACGGTTTTTCCTTAAGAATGTGGTCACACTCCTTGCCTCATTATTTGGTAAGGAAATTGCTTCAACCCATTTGGACACATAGTCCACAGCCACCAAGATATACTTCACCACAAGAGCTTACAAAGGGACCCCATAAAATCAATTCCCCACACATCGAAGATCTCTATCTCCATCACAAAGTGCATTGGCATTTCATGCCTCTTGGAGATTGATCCTTGCCTATGGAATTGGTCGAAATCCTTGACCATTTGATTGGCATCATGATAAATTGACGGCCAATAATAACTACATTCAAGTGCCTTATCCGTCGTTCGATTTCCCCCATGGTGACCCCCAACCGGAGAGTCATGGCATGCCTTTAGAATTGGCATAATCTCCTCTTCTGGAACACATCTCCTGATGATGCTATCAGCACAAACACGGAACAAGAATGGTTCTTCCCAATAGTATTGCCGACAATCTCTCAAAAACTTCTTCTTCTTCTGATAAGCTTCCAATCCATCCGGAATAAGGTCATTAACCAAGTAGTTAGCAATATCGGCATACCAAGGAGCAAAAGTGTTAGATAATGCCAATATGTGTTTATCCGGGAAAGCATCGTTGATTTCAAGATCTTCCTTTGGTCTCCCTACCTCTTCAAGCCTTGATAAATGATCCGCCACTTGATTTTTCGTACCTTTTCTATCTTTGAATTCAAAGTCCAATTCTTGCAATAACAAGACCCGCCGAATCAACCTAGGCTTTGCATCCTTCTTTTCCATAAGATAGCGAAGAGCAGCATGGTCTGTGTACACTATCACCTTGGATCCCAACAAGTAAGCCTGGAATTTCTCAAAGGCATAGACAATGGCAAGAAGTTCTTGCTCTGTCACCGTATAATTCATTTGCGCTCCATTAAGTGTCTTGCTTGCATAATAGATCGGGTGAAATATGTGTGAAAAGGTTATTCGAGTAGTGTGCTACTTGACTTAGGTCATAATTCTATTCCGTTAATTGTAACAAGAGTATGATCTGATTGTGATTTGAAGAGAGAACTAATTGTAATGTTGAGAATGTAAATAATTTGATTAAGGAAACCAAGGTTGTGTCTCAGTCAATAAAATATAATGTTATCGGTGTTAATATGATATATTTCTAATGGAAGGTTCTTTAGATATGCAAATGATTTTTAAATGACTACCCAATATTTTCCAATAGTTGGGTAGTATTTCCTCTTTATGATTTTTCCAAATATAAAAGAGTTTCAATTAAGAACAATCAATATATGTCAAATAAAACTCATTTATTCCTAAGCGATTCTATTAAACAAGGTTTAAAGCCTTGAGTCTTTGATATTTACTTCTACCAAACTCTAACTTACTTTTCCAAATTAAGAATGAATTTAATGACACTTGTTAATGTTTACAACCACCAACAATAAATGAATAATGAGAAATAAATATATATCAACCAACCATTATACATATATTCAATGTTAAACACTCATTAACATAGCACCCATTTAGAGTCCACAACCTTAGTATTTAAAGTTAGCTACTCATGCTAAAATACAAAAAGATGAGAATATTAAATATCATAAAGCTTACAAAGTGCAAGAATCTTCCAAAAGAGAGGAATATTAAAATGTTGGAATGTAGCTCAAAAACAAGACAATATGCCCCCACAAAACCCCAATAAATCTATTTATAGTGGCCTAAAACTCGGGACCAATTTCAGACAAAAATACCCTTCTAGATCAATTATGCGACCGCATATATGTCGCATAACAGACATGCGGTCCGCATTCTTGTCAAAGCCATATTCTCAAACCCTTGTTTTTAGCTAGTCGTCGCATCTTAATTATGCGACCGCATAGTGTCATCGCATTGTTGATTTGCGACCGCATAGTATCATCGTATTTCTAGTTTCAGCAACCTCCACAGCGAGTTTGCGATCCATTATGCGACTCAAAAACCTGTTATGCGATCGCATAATGGACCGCATTTCTTGCACCTAAATTTGGCCAACAGACTGTTGGGCTACAGTGTACCCACCTACTCACTCACGGAAGAGAAGAATAGATCCATTGGCGGGGGTGACTAACCGTGGTTCGGCTGTCGCCCTAAGGTTACGATCCGTTGGGTCGGTTCCTTTGGGCAATATGCGGCCCACATGTTGGATTTACGGTCGGCATTGTTGCATCTACGATCGCATTTTGCCATTTTCTTGTACTTTCGCGGCTTTTTGATTTCATTTCCATACACCTCATACACTGCAAAACATTAAAATTACATAAGTATAAAAGATAATTGCATTTAAAACAAGCTAAAATCTAAGAAATTTGTATTAAATATGCCAAAATTCTCCGGAACATCATAGAGTTATGTTGATCGGAAGGCTCATGATGTAGCATTTATGGTGGGAGAGAGGTTCTTGCTGCGGGTTTCACCCATGAAGGGTGTGATGCGGTTCGGGAAGAAGCGCAAGGTGAACCCTCGGTATATCGGCCCTTTTGAGATCCTTAAGAGGGGGAAGTGGCCTATAAGCTTTCCTTGCCACTCATCTTAAAGGCAGTTCACTCGGTGCTCCATGTTTCTATGCTCCAGAAGTATTATGGTGCTTTGTCCCATATTTTAGATTTCAGCTCAGTCCAACTGGACAAAGATATGGGTTACGTTGAAGAGTCGTTAGCTATCTTGGAAAGCCATGTCTGAAAGTTGAGGTCAAAGAGTATTGCTTTAGTGAAAGTCCAATGAAGGGGTCATCCAGTCAATGAGGTGACTTGGGAAACCGAGCACAACATGCGGAGTCATTATTCTTTTATTTTCATCATTTCAAGTATGTCTCTACGCACATTTGAGGACGAACGTTTATTTTAAGAAAGGGAGAATGTAATGATCCGACCGCTCATTTTGTCTATTTGTTCCATGTTTCCCCTTTTTATGCTTCAAACATATGTAATATTTACTTTATGACTTGCGTGGTTGGTTAGTTTCGTTCCAGGAAGGTTTGTGTTGATTTGAACCCTTTGGTTCTTGGCTTAGAAGTCTAAGTTAGAAATGTTTACCAAAGTTTGACTTCTGGGAAAACGACCCTGGAATGGTATTTTGATGGCTCTGATAGGTTTGTATCGTGATTTTGGACTTGGTCATATACACAGAATTGAATTCGGATGTTCGTAGGTTGATTTGTGTTATTTTGCCGAAAGTGAGCAATTTAAGATTTAGAAAAATTCCCAAGTTTGACTATAGGTTGAATTTTGGATATCGGGTTCGGTTTGGTTTTGAAACTTGGAATAGGTCCATTATGCTATTTAGAACTTGACAACAAAATTTGGTGTCAAATAGAGTTGGTTTGATAAGAATCAGACGTTTGGTTGTAATTCTAAAAGTTCTTGAATTTTCTTTGAAATTCATGCATTGATATTTGATTCGTAGTTCTAGATGTTTTTTGTCTCGCGAGTGAGTTTTTATGATGTTTTTAGACTTGTTTGGATGTTTGGTTTGGCGCCCCGAGGGCTCAGATGCGTTTCAGATTTGTTTCAAGAAGGTTTGGACTAAAATTGGACTTGCTGGTATGCTGGAGCTCTAATATCACAATTGCAAGCACCAGTCTTTCAATTGCGAACATGGAAAGGGGGCTCAGGTATTACAATTACGATACCTTTTTCGCACTCGCAAAGTCTGCGCTTGGGTAGGGTGAGTTCGCATTGTGATGTATTGTGTCGCATTTACGATAGGAACAAGGTTCGCAATTGTGAACCCACTGTCGCATTTGTGATGTTTCCCTTGGACTGTCAATGCCGCATTTGGAAGAAATTCTTCGCAATTATGAGGGTTTGAATTACGAACCTAGTGTCGCAATTGGGACATCCGCAATTGAAAAAGAGCTAGAAAGTCAGAATTTTAATCTCATTTTCTCATTTTCAGAACCCTAGACTCGGTAAGAGGCGATTTGGAGAGGGGATTTTCATCTATAAACATTGGGTAACTGATTCTAACTAATTTCCAACTATATTCCATAATTATATCTTAGATTCAACATCAAATTTACGAGAATCAAACGAGAAAATTTGGGGATTTTGTCAAAGTTTTGAATAAATGACGATTTGAGTTTGAGAGTCGAATTGGACTAGGATTTGAAAACAAAACACATATATGGACTCGTGATATTATGGGTAGTCAGAATCTACCCTTAGACCCTGGTTTTGACTGGGCGGGCGCTGGGTTGAATTTTGTTGAATTTTTGGGAAATGTGTAAAGATCACACTTTATCTACTGTAATTGGTTTCCCTTGCATTGTTTGATCAAATTAAGTCGCTTTTGGTTAGATTTGAGCTGTGTGGAGGCAAATTTTAGGGGAAAAGCTATATTCGAGGTTGATTTGGCCTAGTTGAGGTAAGTATCTTGCCTAACGTTGTGTGAAAAAACTACCCCTATAGGATTTGGGTTGTTTGTGTTAATTGTACTATGTGGAAGGCGTGTAAACAAGGTGGCGAGTGTGTACACAGGCTATTTGTGGTATTTGGACCAGTGTAGAATTTTTGATTTCTTCCATGCCTTTACTTGAAATTGTATAACATTAGGAGAAGAGCGTCAAGCGGCTGCAACTCTAGCTCCAGAGGGCTCCGTAGAGCAGGAGAATGCTCAAGTCCGTCTACGTGTGATTCCTCATTTGGTTCATATTACATCTCTTGTAGTTAAATTTACTATTACATGTTCTAATTTGTGTTGTTAGCATTTTTTATACCCTTTATTATTGTAATTGCTCTCATATGCTTCAGTTGAAGTTACTACCTCTCTTATTGTCTTGTTGATCCTTATTTGTTAAATTACTCTTACTTGAAGTTGTTATTTCGTGGAATATCTTCTTGTTGAGTTATTGATGTTGAAGTTGTGGAAGCCATTATCACATTGAGGTTGAAGTTGTTAATTGTTGAGCATTCCTCATTCATTTTATTGTTATTGAGATTCTTATGCTCATTATTATTGAGCCATGGTCTATATGTTACAATGACATCGGTATTGTTGATTTTGGCAAGTGATGTGGCATATGGGAACATGTGGTGCGAGTTGAATATTGTGTTGTGGTATTGATACGCATGCAATGATATAAGGATAGGAGTTGATACACATACGGTGAGATAAGATGAGATTTTATACGTGTGTTGCTAGTAAGAGAATTACTTGAAGTCACGCGGTGATATAAGAGGGCAAAAATGCGTGTATCGATTTTTGGAAAAATAATTTTTAAAACTAAATGTAAGGCTCACGCGGTGATATAAGGAAAGATTGTGATCAAAATTGTGAAACGTGATTGTGAAGCGGTACCTCAGTTGTGATTCTTGTATATTCCATGCTAAAAGAGGCTTGTTGATTGAATAGTTCTTGTTGTTTTCCTCATTGTCTCACTTGTGTTTGTTTTTGTTGACTATCTATTGTTTCATAATGTGTTCACTACTTGTTGCCTTAACGCTTAAATTTTCATTGTTAGCTTATATTACTAAACTATTTATCTATCATTTACTTACACGCTTCCATTATCAAAGTATGCTATATCATATTTGGCTTTCTTATCCTAGCAGGTGTCTTGACCTAGCCTTGTCACGACCCAAATCGATTGGCCGCGACAGGCACTCGGTACCTTGCTCAACTAAGTACCAACATAACGTATTTTTTCATGTCATACTATCATAGATAACTAAGCCGAAAGGCTGCCGTGAGATAAGTAGAATATAACATGTGACACAAACTTATACATAAGACATACGGCCTATAAGACCAAAATAACCACTCGTATACTTAACATAGGCCGACAAGGTCATACAGTCTTTTACCTACATGACATCTGTCTACAAGCCTCTAAGAATACATAATTTTCATAAAGGTCGGAACAGAGTCCCGCCATGCCAAACTATGCATGTCTAAGTCATACTAACCAAACAAGCTACTCCGAAGCAAATGGAGCGCACCAAAATCACCCGCTGAGCTAATAGCCTACTTAGAGGGCTCTCGACCTGTCTATCGGGACTTGCGGGCATGAAACGCAGCATCCCTAGGCAAAAGGAACGTCACTACGAATAATGTACCAAATATGTAAGACACATAAATAAGTACATAACAGACATGGAAGAAATATAGAGTAAATGACTCAACCTGTAAGTCTGGATAACTCTGTAATTCATTAAATAATTATGGTGTCATGCATATGTGTATGAATGTCATGTCATGTATAGGTACATATGTTCATAATATCATCAAGCCTCTGAGGACATCCCATCAAATTATCTCGGTCACTGTGGGCAAAATTATCAATGTATACCAGCTGATCAAGTGGTGGTGCGTATATAACGCCATAATCTTTTCNATATATATATATATATATATATATATATATATATATATATATATATATATATATATATATATATATATTGTGTGTGTATGTGTATATAACGCCATCTGGTCATGGGTCAATGCGTCATAAGACCATTATACCTCCGATTAATACCATGAATTAAAATTTATCAAGTTACGTATTTTTGAGACCCATGAATAAATTATAGAATAATATGATGCATAGGAGAATAAGAATATACACATATCTAACATTTCTACGAATAGAGTAATTTATGAAAGTTGTGCATTTGCTCTTTTCACTTATGTTGTATAGATCATGCCAAAAAGAAAGAAGAGATAGCCTTAACATACCTGGAGTAAGAAAACATCTTTATGATATTCTTGAAAAATATTGCACCGTACTCCTCTAATAATTCTCGCTGGAATTGATTTGGTCGCAAAAAATTTTGTTGGAAGCTTTGTTGGATTGAGTTTTAGCGTCTGAATTTGCAAACAGATTAGAGTTTTAGTAGAGATTTCACAAGCCGTCTTGAGAGTATTTCTATGATTATATCTTCTGGAAATTGATCAAAATTTGAGAAATATCTCTCCATTTTTCTAGCTGCTTAAAAGTAAACTATAAGAAATGTTTCTTTTCTTAGTTGGAAAGTGTATTGTATTTACCAAGTTAATGACTTATGATTCCACCTTTCAATTATGATCCTTAGTCACTTATTTTAAATGGAGGGGCTGCCACATCATGCCACTTAGTCATTATATATATATATATATATATATATATATACTCTTTTTTAATATACCTTATTAATTAGGTACTATCCCATTATCCAATAATTAGCCAATTATCTATATAATTAAGAATAATCTCAACTTACTTAAAATACTACTCTTTTTTAATACACCTTATACATCATATTATCGTGCGCAATATAGTACTTTTTATGGTACTAGTCCATAAATATCGGGGTATTATAGCTTGGACCGTATTTTATCCCAAATTGCCAAACTTCGACGAAAATTCATTTTCTTTGACTTGCTTCCCCTCTCACCTTCACGAACTTACTCATCACTTGTTTAAAATAGCATGATCCTTCTAATCTTCAAATAATCTTTTCCTTGGATTGATGTCAATTACCTTATGACAAATTCAACGTATAATACTACAGGCTGACACATCGTCGTAATTTAATACTGCGAAGCGTAACATCACCGTAGTGTAATACTACAAGGCATAACATCTTCGTAATATTGCGGGGAGTAATATTACTCTATCGAGATTAGTTTTGATACTTACTGGGTACTGTTGTGGTGTACTCATACTATGCTTCTGCACATTTTTTTGTGCAAATCCAGGTACTTCTGCTCGTGTTGGATGTTAGTGATTGATTAGCTATTTCGGAGACTTAAAGGTATACTTGCCCGACGTTCACAGGCCTCGAAGTTACCTTCTATTTTTATATGTTCTACTGTTTATTTCATGTTCAAACAGAATTGTATTTCTAGACTATCAGTACGCTCTTGTAGAGCTTATGACTCAGTTCCACCAGATTTTGGGAGTTATCAGTTGTACCGTTGGGGTTTTGTTACACTAGTTTAATAGTTTAATTTGATATTTAAGTTATTATTTCTACTATTTCTCAATGCATGTTAGGTTTACCTAGTCTTAGCGACTAGGTGCCATCACAACATCCTAAGGTGGGAAATCGAGGTCGTGACACTTTCTCACCGCATGCTCCAAGTAATTCCTTTACTAGCAACACGTGTATTAATCCCACCTTATCTCGCCGCATGCACATCAACCTCTATCCTTATACCACCGCATGTGCATCAATCTCATAACACAAAAATCAACTCGCACCACACGTGCCCATATGCTACTACATTTCTAAATCAACAATACCAATGTTACCACAACTCGTAGCCACGACTCAATCACAACGTGTACAAGAATCTCAATAACCAAAAAATGGATGAGAAACAGCTCAACAAGGAAAAATATCTCAACAATTAACAACTCCAACCATAATGTCTTAAGGGCTTTCACAACTACAACTTCAATAACCCAACAATGAAGGTGTTTCCATAAAATGGCAATTTCCAATTCAAGTACGTGATGTAAGCTTAACAATAAAAGAGATAGTATGATATAACGATTAAGTCTAAATGCATGAAAATAACTCAACAATAGAAAGAATGGCATGTAACAACAACTATAAGTAAATGCAGACGATGGAAACTAGAACATGTAATGACAACTTCAATTTAGGCATGTAACAGTAGATGATAATTAAAAATAAAACAAAAAATAATAACTTCAATTAAGTGCTTATAGGTAACTTAAGAGTCTAAACCGGTCAAATACCACATATAAAGCGTGTACACATACGTCACCTTGTATACACGTCTTTCACATAATTTCAATAATACAATCAGCCCAAATCCTAAGTGGTAGTTTCCCCACATAAAGTTAAGCAAGATACTTACCTCAACTAGGCCAAATCAGCACTCAAAAAATAACGTTTCCCTTAAATTCGCCTCTTCACAGCTCCAATTTAACAAAAAAAAGACTTGATCAAACAATGCAAGAGAAATCAAATTCGATTAATAAAGCTAAGATCTTTACACAATTCTCCAAAAGTCAACAAAAGTCTATCCCGGGCCCACCCGATCAAAACCTAGGTACAAAGGTAGATCCCGACTACCCATAACCCCACAAATCTATATATGTGTTTTGTTTTTCAAATTTGAATCCAATTCGACTCTCAAATCTCAAATTCTCATTTTTAAAAACATAGGAATCCCCAAAATTTCTCTTTGATTCTCATAAATTTGATGTTAAATCTCATATATAATCATGTAATATAGCTGGAGATTGATCAATATCACTTACCCAATGATTGTAGGTGAAAATCCCCTCTCCAATTCGCCTTCTACCGAGTCTAGGGTTCTAAAATGAGAGAAATAAAACAAATCCTGAATTCCCAGCCCTTTCGTTCAGGTGTAGATGTCACAATTGCGACTAGGTTTGCAATTGTGAACCCTCGCAATTGCAAAAAAGGACTCGCAATAGCTTCACCTGACAGACTTGAGGAATGTCACAAAAGTGACACCGGCTTTGCATTTGTGAAGTCTGCTCCTCTCGCAAATGCGACCACTTGATCGCAATTGAGAATCTACCCAGTCCTGGGCTTTCTTCACAATTTCCCCTATTGTCCTCTTCACAATTGCAAGTCAAGTGCTCGCAATTGCGATAATTGGAGCACCAGCATACTAGCAAGCCAAAAATAAGTTCAATCTAATCTAAAATGCGTCTGAAACCCAACCGAGTCCCCGTGGCTCCAAACCAAATATCCACACAAGTCTTAGAATATTATACGAACTCGCTCTCTCAATAAAAAAATACCAAAAATAATACTAGAACCACGAATTGAACATCAAAACTCATAAATTTCAAAAGAAAACTCAAGAACCTCTAGAATTGCAACCAAACATCTGAATCCTATCAAACCAACTTCAAACTACACCAAATTTTGCAAACAAATTCCAAATATAAAAATGGACCTATTACAAGTCCCAAAATCAAATTTCGAACCCAAAAGACACAAAGTCAATCTATGGGAAAACTTAGGAAAACTTCTACACCTCAAATTGCCAACTTTCAGATAAGTCAATTCAACCTAGGGACCTCTTGTCACGCCCCAAATTCGAGGAACATGACCGGCGCTCGACCGGGTATCCCCAATCAAGCGGACCTGGGTGCCTTTTCTATCCCACGTGTTACCCCTCATTCTCATTACCTAATAACCATGTGAAATAACCATT
>MU680372.1:2736-34032 GCA_026770625.1 Nicotiana glauca | reverse complement strand
ACTTAGGCCTCTCCTTAGACCCCAAATCACTTATAATAAGACTTATACACTTATTAACATATCCAATTGATATCCATAATATCATAAATCCTTATTTGCACACGAGATAAAATAATTTAGCCTACTTTGGCATGATAAAATTTTAAATTACTTGGAAAAAAATTTTGGGGCCTTACACCTCTGAATTTGATTTCAGGCATACGCCCAACTCCAAAATCACAATACGAACCTATCAAAACACTATTCTGGGGTCATATTTACAAAAGTTAATCTTCGATTAAGATTTCCAACTTAAGCTTCTAAACCAACAACCAAAGGGTCCAAACCATCCCGCAAGTCATAGAACCTCAAATACACATACGGGAAGATTTAAAAAAGGGAAATGGGGCTCAAATACATAAAACAACTAGTCGGGTATTTACAAGTGCATAGGTGCATAGTACAGATAACCCTATGGACGGTATGGTGACTCGCATAGGTGCATAGTAACGGTTGGCTATAGACTGACTGGTGGGATGCATAGTCAGCATAGGAAATAGGTGAGCTCTATGGATGGCCTGGTGAAACACATAGGTTCCATTTTTATTGTCTTCTGCCGAAACATAGTGTTATATTTACATTATATTTTCTGCGTCTCATAAATAGATCATACGACCCATTCGATCCAAAATAAGTGTAGGATGACTCAAGTACAATATGACTTGACATATGATCCTATAGGTTGTTTTATATCTTCTTGATGTACTTCATTTATCTCTCTTTGAGCTACTGTATTTCAATACATTATTCTGTTTGCTTCATCTACAAGTACTATTTCATATGTACTAACATCTCTTGTGTTGTGGATGTTGTATCTCTAATGAATGCAGGTGACACTCTAGTAGGAGACATAGGTCCTTGATAGAATTGGGACTTCCTTTAGCTGATCCTTGGTGAGCCTTACTCTGTATCAAGGCTCTTGTATTATATTGATCCTTACACATTGTCTTGAGCTATAGTCGGGGCATTGTAATCGGATCTTTCATCTTTTTCTCACATTAGTTTAGAGGCTCCATCGACACAGTGTGGGTCATGTATCATATAAGGATTTGATATGTTGTATGTCATTTTGCTTCTACTTAAAGGCTTTTAAAATAACTTGTAATGTTTTACTAGATATTAATGAAATTTCTTAAGTAATGGAAGATTAACACTGGATGTTTCCCCCATAAATATTCTTGACTAACCTCTACATATTATTTCTTCATAAATAGTTCATGGATAAGGGTAGTTAGCGGGCATTTGTCACGCCCCGAACTCGGGGAGCATGACCGACACTCAACCGAGTGAACCCGGTCAAGCAAGCTTATTAGATACTCTTTACCCGAACTCACTCATGATTTAAGAGAATACATAACTTCGTCAATGAGACAACGAGGAGATCATTCATACGATACCAATTCTTTGCCATTAGTTACTTTATTTTGAAGTCTCAAAATACACATATTTTCATGGTTTTAAGTGGAACAAGTGATTCAACATAACATAACTTGTTTAACTTTTCCTGAACCAATATACAACCCACACTATATCTACGGAGCCTCTAAAAGATACAAAAGAGTATTATGATAGTGCCTGCAATAAAGCCCTATGTATACCTCAAATATTATTACCATATAACCAAAGCATTTGAAATACATATTGAGCACATATGTCTTTTGACACAAAGTTTATTCTGAATAATCGGTTCATACGAGTAACTCGGGAACAAGGGCATTGTGGGGTTCAATTCTAAGAGAGGAGTTTAGCCAACATACCTTGCTTGAGCTTCCTTAAACTCTAAAATATTCCGAAAATCTTAGCAACTTCTATCTATTTTAGAAATATAACAATTTGAACAAAAAATTAGGAAGATGAGTATGGTTCCAGCTCATTTAAGCATTTTATGAAATACTAGGTGTGCATTAAGGTTTCAAGGACCTCCTATGGTGGATTACATCATGCCACAACCCATTATCTACCATTTTTAGCACAACAATCTTCCTACACCCCTTGATAACACATGCATGCAAGATGAACAACTCCCACACACAAGAATTGCCTTACTAATTACCCATTTTTAGTTAAATTCAAAATTGAGGGTTAGGGTGTAAAATCTTACCTCTAAGATGAAGACCTAGTGAGTTTTACTTGTTAATCATCTAAGATTTGAGTAATAATTGAGGAACAATTGATTGAGGAACTCTCTCCCGCTCTAGAACACACACACACACTCTCTCTCTTTCTCTCTCTCTCTCTCAATATCAAGTTTTTACTCAAAAAAATGGTCCATAGAATCTATATAACGAAATGAGGTTGGGTTATAAATACCAAACATGAAGCTCCAAAACAAAATCTGCGACCACATATGTGACCGTATAATACATTTGCGGTCCACGAAATTGGCCGTTTAATAGCACTCCAAAACTGGGCACCTCTGCCTCGGTATGCAACCGTTCTGCAGTCCACAGACATGTTATGCAGTCATATAATGCACCACAGAACTTCCCTCCAGGAAATTTCCATGTTGGTTCTGTGGTTCACGTAGGGCCCGTGAAATGATTGTGCGGTCGCATAATTGACCACAATATGTCATCCAAACTTGCCCCATTTTCTTCTTTATTCTGCGGCCATTCTACAACCACATAGTGGGCCACATAAATGTTATTTTTTGCCAAATATTTTCCTTTAACTCCCCAGTGCACTGTTCGACCCTAAAAGCCTGTAACACGGAAAGCAAGCTCGCTGCAAAGAACCTCCACAATCATAAATACATAAGTCTGCCTCGGCACCACAAAATTTGGGTTTTCGGTAAAAATTTACGGGGCCTTACATCCTCCCCCATTTAAGATCATTCATCCTCGAATGAGGGTCAAATTTTACCACTAGATCTAATATGACTCAACTACTACAGCAGACACCAGCAGTTCCAAAATTTTCCAGCTTTGTCTCCTCTGTAACTGGGCATATCCACCTGCTAGAGAACCCAGAAGCAAACGCTAACAACATATACATAATCTAATGGCATAACATAACACAAAACAACACATGTCGCGACCTCATAAGCAACATATAACTAGGAAGGAACACTCTTTAACAACAACTATACAAGTGATACAGAACTCACAAGCAACGATTTCATATATACAATTACATAGCTAGTAAAACAAATGAGGGTGCTTTTTCTTTATTTCTTCCTCGGCCTCCCAAGTAGCCTCTTCAACATGTTGGTTTCTCCAAAGCACTTTCAAAGAGGAAATCTCTTTATTTCTTAGCTTTCAGACTTGCTTATCAAGAATGGAAACTGGAATTTCTTCATAGGTCAGTTCTTTATTAGCCTCAGTAGTCTCAATTGGCACAATAAGCAACAGATCTCTAACTACCTTCTTCAACATAGACACATGGAATGCCACGTGCACTAATGACATATCAGGTTGTCACGGCCCAAATCGATAGGCCGCGACAGGCACCAGGTATCTTACTCAACCAAGTACCAACATAACATATCTTTACATGTCATACTATCATAGATAACTGAGCTGGAAGGCTTCCATGAGATAAGTAGAATAAAACTTTTGTTAACCCCCATAGGGCATAACTGGAATGGGTGTGACTAAATGTACATACCTCTGTTACTATTAAAAGTATCTCAAAATGCTTATATCTCTCTGTCTGAGTTGAAAATACTGATAATCTTCATTAACTAGGTACCTCATACCTTTTTTCAGCTTGCTTCTGTTACTTGCTGGAACTTATGTCTACTTTTTTATTCTCTTTTTCTTTTTTTTTCCTTTTTATCATAAAAGTGGATAGGCATTCTTACCTTAGGGATCCTTGTCAAGAAGCTTACACATCTTAGTATACACATGGTCTGCTAAATACTTCATATTTATCCATCATAAGCATGATGCAAAAATTTACTTCTTCTAACTCAACTCTCCCAACACTATATCTCTTACCACATGTCTTTCTTGGTGCAAGCATCGTTATGAATAAGATAGAGTTTAGGAAATTGAGTACTTACAACTGAGCTCTACCAAACGATCTAGAGTAAAAAGAAAGAGTGAAAGTCCTACATGCTATGTAGCCTCCTGCTTATAAGTGTGGTGCACAACACACCCATGAACAAGACTCTACTAGAAATAGCTTGTAGACTCCCTAGGACAGAATAACTCTAATACCACTTTTGTCACGACCTAAACCAATGGGCCGCGAAGGGCACCCGGTACCTTACTCAATCAAATACCAATATAACGTATTTTTTCATGTCAGACTATCATATATAACTGAGCCGGAAGTCTATCGTGAGATAATTAGAATACAACATGTGATACCAACTTATACATAAGACATACGGGCCTATAAGACCAAAATAACCACTCGTATACTGAACACAGGCCGGCAAGGCCATACAATCTTTTACGTACATGAAATATGTCTACAAGCCTCTAAGAATACATAATTTTCATAAGGTCGGGACAGAGTCCTTCCATACCAAACAATACACGTCTAAATTATATTAATCAAACAAGCAACGATGAAGTAAATGGAGCACACCAACATCTTCCACTGAGCTGATAGCCTACTTGGAGGACTCTTGACCTGTCTATCGAGACTTGCGAGCATGAAATGCAGTGTCCCCAAGCAAAAGGGATGTCAGTACGAATAATGTGCCGAGTATGTAAGGCACATAAATAAGTACATAATAGACATGGAAGAAATATAGATTAAATGACTCAACCTATAAGTTTGGATAACTCTGTAATTCATGAAATAATTATAGCGTCATGCATATGCGTATGAATGCCATGTCGTGTAAAGGTACATGATTCATAACATCATCAGGCCTCTGAGGGTATCCCATCATATCATCTCAGTCACTGTGAGCAAAATCATCAATGTATACCAGTTGATCAGGTGGTGGTGCGTATGTAACGCCATAACTTTTCCCATATATATATATATATATATCATCAATGTATACCAGTTGATCAGGTGGTGGTGCGTATATAACGCCATAAATTTATATATATATACGTCTATAGAATGTCATCTGGTCATGGGTCAATGTGCATGTATAAATACATGAAATGCATATGAAATACATTAACAAAATCTCTCGGTACGTCATAAGACCATTATGCCTCTGATTAATATCATGAAATAAACTTTACCAACTTACGTATTATTGAGACCCATAAAAAGATGATAGAATAATATGACACGTGGGAGAATAAGAATATAAACATCTCTAGCATTTCTACGAATAGAGTAATTTATAGGAGTTGTGTATTTGCTCGTTTTGCTTGTGTCGTATAGATCATTTCAATAGAAAGAAGGGATAGCCTTAACATACTTGGAGTAGGGAAAAATTCATACGATAGTCTTGAGAAGGATCACACTGTACTCCTTTAGAATTTCAAAATCTCGTTGTTAATATGCTAAGAAATGTTGTTGATTACGTTGTAGTGTTTTGTAGGTATTTCCATGAATTTGTAGCAATTTGTAACAAATCATCTTGCTAATCTCTAAAACTGCACGTCTGATTTGTAGTCTTTGAGAATGAAATGGTCTTTGTATTTAAAATCCTAGAAAATGAAGTTAGCATATTATTTTTAATTGTTGTTGTTGTAGTATAAAGTTTTCAAATCTTTCCTCACCTTCGTTGTTTATGTAGCCTTTCTGAATATATCATGATTTTGACAAAATAGATTGATATCCATGGGAGATAAGTTTAATGAATAATATGACTCCACCTTCTAATGCCCATGTGCCTACTAATTGAATGGACTAAAGGCATGAGTGACAAATTTACCTTCTCTCCTTCACAAATTTACTCATCATGTGTTTGAAATAACATAATGCTTATAATCTCAAGAAAATCTCATCCCCAAATCTACGTCAATTAACTTAAGACGAAACTTTAACACACCAAAATGAGAAATGTAACATCATTCCCTCTGGAACATTCGTCCTCGAATATTGACTGATGCACTTATAATTTTCATAATCAATGGCTCTTGCGAATACTTTAGTACTCTCATTGCCATCTAGGCAACTTACCTGTGAATAAATCCAAAGGCTAGAGCATCCCCCCCCCCCTCTAGGCCTCTTTCCCACACCATGACTTGTGATCGAAATCCTTCCAATCTCATAACTGTTGCTACTTTTTATCATGTAGCCTCTACGATACTAACCTTTTAAGTGTGCATATGCGACTCTTCTTTCCTTTTTCCACCAGCTTTTATCCAATAGGACTTACTTTGTAAACATATACAGAGCTTAATGAGATTTCTCCCTGGACCTTTGTAGGTATACTGAAGTTCTTCGCTCGGTACTTTGTAGAACTAGTGAATATTGCTATATCTTATTTTATAGACTTGGTTATCCATTCATATGACTTTACTGCATCTACGTAGGTCATACTATACCATAACTGTTACTTTGATTTATCGTTACTGAGGTCTGCAACCAACTCCAGGTTACTCGTGTTGCTTATCCTTAAGACTGATGGTCTAATATCACCTCATACTATTGAACTTTTATCCATCTATTGTTGATTCGCCTTAATGTTGATCCATCATTTACCACTGATAACTTGATCTCTTATGTAATACCGCCGCTAGGGCTCGCTTCTCGTCGGTGGCATCTGGAGTAATTAGATTGACCCATCTCGGGGTGATATTATACTTCCATAACCATACTTTATAGCATCCCCATGTGACTCACATTATATGGGTATTTTAGTCCCTTACAATTCATGAAATCCTTTTCGAGTCATTACTTAATCGAAGGGCCAAACGCCATCCTTTATCTAAACCCTCATTCTACTACTATGGCAGTATTCCATCTCTTCTAAATACTACTAGTCTTAGACTCCTTTGAGTTCATTCGGGCTACACTGAGCTTTCTATAACTTAGAGGAACCATCAGCTCCCTTGTTTTCACGGGCATAATCCCGAGGACTTGTCCATTTTCGTCATTTTCTCACTTGCCCTTTTCTTATACTTACTCATGTCTTTCAAAAACCTTGTCGTTCTATCATACTTTAGCTTGTGCTTTTCTGGATCGTCGAGACATCACATCGTCTCTAACTCTTCTTTTACTCTCTAATTAGACCTTTCGGTAGAAACCATAGGCTAGAAGGTATGCCACTGAAGATGCTGCTACCATTCCTGGATAATGAATACCCACGCTTCTAACCCCTTATCCGCAGTATGGACTATTCATAACCTTCTGTATTTGAGTATCTTGTACGTTGTTCACCTTTTCCTTACTTACCTTAAAATATTACCTCACATTCTTCTATCTCTTTCATAACCTCCCTTCCACATAGGTATAATTTATCTCCACAACCTCAAGCACTATTATAATACTTGCACCTTGGTGCATACACAATCTGGTAGTCTTTCTGAGGCTGGTACTCTTTAGTTGGTTTCATCATAGAGCCGTTATAAAATATGGCTATTCTACTATCTCTCTTATACCTCTGCTATTTAAGAGTGATCCTGATGTCTATAATTCTCTTAGTCCATGCTTATTTTACTTAGTCAATATAACTCTTTAGTTTCCTCTTCTTTCTGATCAGCCTTTATGTAGGCTTAAGCTATCTTCCGATCTGTGGCTCCTAGTATTAGTTATTACTTTAGCCTTTCACAGGCATTGAGGGATATCCATGATAAAATCCTTTAACAATTCAATCCTTTGCCTATGACCTAGGCTCAATTCTTTCTTTTGTCTTGTTCACCAGTCCATACTAATTTTTATTACTCTAGGGTCTAACTTTTCCTTCTGTTAGAGTTGCGAACTTATTTCCCGAAATGAGGATGTGACTGTATGGCCTATACTCTTTTGTTGTCTTAAGGCCTATCACCTTTCGTCTCTTTCTTCATTTGACTATAGATTCTCTAACACTCTACCGTTATCATCCATGTATCACATCTCACTCATAATTCTTCCTTATCTCTCTTCTTATTACTCTGCTATTATTTCTGCCTATCCCTTTATTGTTTAAACTTCAATACAACAATCTTTCACTTTTATCTCTCCTTGCTTCATTCATCGGCTCTTTGGGTTGCTCAGCGTCCTTGCTCTACTAGGGATGAGAGTCATACTAAGGTAATACTAATCCCTTCTAGGCTTTCAGTGCCTATCTTTGTAGTGCTCATATCTAGCTGTACTATTTTAGAGTGCAACACCCGGATATCTCATGAGGAGATGTATTAGCAAATTTGCAATATTCTTCGGAAATGTCAACTGATGCAAACAATCCATCCATCATTTTGGGTTACTGTAACCCCAACCGGATCCTGATATCCCATTCTTCTGTTTTACTACTTCTGTTAACCTCCATAGGTCATAACTGGAATGGGTGTGACCAATTGTTCATACCTCTATCACTATTGAAGGTAACTCAAGATGCTTATATCTCTCTGCCTGAGTTGAAAATATTGATAATCTTTATTAATTGGGCACCTCGTACCCTTTTTCACCATGCTTCTGTTACTTGCTGGAACTTATGTCTACTTTCTAATTCTCTTTTTCTTTTTTTTTCCTTTTTATCATAAAAGTGGATAGGCATTCTTACCTTAGGGATCCTTATCAAGAAGCTTACACATCTTAGTATACACATGGTCTACTGAATACTTCATATTTATCCATCATAAGCATGATGCAAAAATCGAGTTCTTCTAACTCAACTCTTCCATAACTATATCTCTTACCACCTGTCTTTTTTGGTGCAGGCATCGTCGTATTATGAATAAGATAGAGTTTAGGAAATTGAGTTTTAACAACTGAGCTCTGCCACACGATCTAGAGTAAGAAGAAAAAGTGACAATCCTAAATGCCCTGTAACCTCCTGCTGATAAGTGTGGTGCATAACACACTCATAAATAAGACCCTACTAGACACGACTTGTAGACTCCCTAGGACAGAACTGCTCTGATACCACTTTTGTCACGACCTAAACTGATGAGCCGCAACGGTCACCCGGTACCTTACTCAACCGAGTACTAATATAATATATCTATTCATGTCATGCTATCATACATAACTAAGCCGGAAGGCTGACGTGACATAATTAGAATACAACATGTGATACCAACTTATACATAAGACATATGGGCCTAAGACCAAAATAACCACTTGTATACTGAACATAGGCCGACAAGGCCATACAATATTTTACGTACATGACATCTATCTACAAGCCTCTAAGAATACATAATTTTTATAAGGGCCGAGACAGAGTCCCAACATATCACACAATACTTGTCTAAATCATACTAACCAAACAAGCAACTCCGAAGCAAATGGAGTGCACTATCATCTTCTGCTGAGCTGATAACTACTTGGAGGGCTCTTGACCTGTCTATCGGGACCTCTGGGCATGAAACACAGCATCCCTAAGCAAAAGGGACTTCAGTACTAATAAAGTACCGAGTATGTAAGACACATAAACAAGTACATAACAGACGTAGAAGAAATATAGAGTAAATGACTCAATCTGTAAGTCTAGATAACTCTGTAATTCATGAAATAATTATAGTGTCACGCATATACGTATGAATGTCATATCGGCATACGTACATGTTTCATAACATCATCAGGCCTCTAAGGGCATCCTATCATATCATCTTGGCCACTGTGGGCAAAATCATTAACGTATATCAGCCGATCAGGTGGTGGTGCATATATAACGCCATAACCTGATGTTCTAAATGTTAATACCACACAAGAGGGGGGTGATTTGTGTGGTACCCAATTTTTGCTCTAGAAGAACTTGGTTCTTCTAGGTGTACTTACTACTACTATTTGCGGAATTAAGAGTGCATAAAATAAAGAACACAGAGATTTTTACGTGGAAAACACCTGGCTCAAAAGGTGAAAAAACCACAACCTACTACTCAGTAGGATTTTCCCAAACTTCCACTAAAATCACTGAGCCAAAACAGCATTTACAAAACTCTTGTAAACCTAAGGATTAAACTCTAATCCCAGTGTGGCACACAGCCTCAACTGTTGCGACACCTTCAAGTTAACATATAACTTGAATACTCAAAGTACCTATTATAATTGCTTTTACAAAAGCTGGAAAGGTAAAAATTTAAAACACCTACTACGATTGAACTAGAATAAGAATAAACACAATGGAATTGGTTCTTCTATCTTGTCCAAGTAGCTACAGGAATGCACACTTGAATCTCACATAAATTGCCTCGCTCTTTTGATCTCAATTTAGTTTAACTTCTGCGTTTGTGCAATGCCTGTAAAAGAGAACAATCATTTTTATTTAATGAATTAGTAATCAGAGTTTGATTGAGACTCAATTGCTGATCTTCCATCGAAGTTAAGTCCTTTAACAATACAAACTCCAACCCTATCCTTGATCCGGATTGTTTTCTCTTCACATAAGGAGACTTTCTCTCCTTATCCAATATGCAACCTTTTCGATCAGTTCAGGAGATATTGCTACTTTATCCTTGAGACTTATCTCCTTCACGTGCATCTCTCATGTATAGGTTGATAAACACTGTGTCTTACATGATGGACCTGGTCCATGACTGAGTTCATTTGTCATTCTTCAAAACTTCACCAGAACTTGGGCCAATAAATTCTCCATTTTTGATGATGACAAACTCTGTGCTTTTACTGATCAGAGAACCCATGGTACTCAGCTTAATCATCAACACTTAAACTTAGAAATTAATTTTAACTTATCATCAAGGACCAGGTTTAATTAGGTTATAAAAATCACATTATTCAGAATAACAAGTAAAGCACAATATCTCTTCCCCCTTTTGAAATCATCAAAAAGTTGCAAATATTGTGAGTCCCAGATTTTAATAATTACTCATAGCCACTGGGGCAACTGCAAGTGAAAATATGGTTCAGTTAATCAATAACCAATAAACAAAATTAACTATTAAGATCAAAATCTTCATAAAACAAGTGAAAAATCAAATTGTCATTGATTAGGATATGTTTCCACAAACAGACCACAAAAAGAAAGAAAAATTTCCAAACATGAGCAACAAAAAACAGAAAAGTCCCGAATCTGAGTCACTGGGGGTTCTAGATAGGTTCAAAAACAAGAACTGGAAGACCTAAGGCTTGGAGGAACTAGAGGGCTGGGATTGGAGAAGGTTGAGCATATTCTGAAGCATTCCTTCACTTTTCTCCTTTTCTTTTGCTAGCTCAGCTCGAAGCCCATCTCTTTCAGCTTCCAAATCAGCAACACGAGCCTGAAGCCTAGCAATTTCAGCATCCTTAGTTCCACTCTCTTGAACCAAATCCCTAACCTTGTTATTCAGTGGTGTCTTCATATATGAACCAGGTTCAACTGGGGTGGAATTGACAGGATAGTCACAAGCAATATGGTCCTAACACCAAAATGCTCCTTGCTTGATGCCATCTCCCATTTGTTCAAGGGCACCCTTAGCCTGTCCAACACAGTTGTAAGTATGAACCCATATGGAGTTGCATGTGCCTTGGATCCATTAATGACCCTGTCCAATAGTTTGACAATAAAAGTAGGCCAATTTATCTGCTTTCCACTCTCAAGGCATTCCATAAGCACCAGGTCCTTATAGTTGGCAGTATGCCTCCTCTCCTATCTGGGTAGCAGGCACTTGTTCACAAATTCAAATAAGACCTTGTGCACAGGTCTCATCTCACTCTTTTGAACAAATCTAGCTTCAGGTACATCTTCAGCATTTGCAGCATCACAAAAATTTCTGGTGATTTGGAGAGCAGTAGGGAGAGAATCCAGACAAGGCCACCTCTACCTAGTATAATCATCATACCCTTCACTAGGTATGTCCAGAATCTCACCCAATTTGGTTGCATCAAACTCTACTTTGACACCCTTCACCATGCTAGAGACTACCCATTTTTCATAGTGGCATTGGCCATAATTTCTATCAATTCATTCCTAGCCAGTCTGCCATCCATTTCAAGGACCATGTCCTTCCACCCTTGTGCAGCTAGGGTATCCATCAATCTTCTTATTCCTATATCATCCAAGTCTTTCAACAACCTACCTTTCAAAATTTTTCTTCTGCCAAAGATGGCAAACCTATCATGTTCTTTCTCAAACTCCTCCTCTTCCTCTTCTCCACTCCATTCTTCTTCTTCTTCAGTAATTTTTACCTATTTCCTTTTCACTGCAGATTTGATTCTTTTGGCTAAGAAAGGTTCAGCAGATACAGGTTCAAAGGAAGACTTCTTAGAAAAAGTCTTGGATCTTTTTGGCTTGGGAGTAGGAACCTCCTCAGTTGTTCCTCTTTCTTGATGGACCAGGTCCATCTCCTCTTCTTCTTCTTCTTCTACAATCGCAACACTCTCCATGACCTTAGCCTTTCCTTTTTCCCTCTTTTTCTTCCTGCTTTCTTCTAGAGCTTTCTGCAGTTCTGCTTCACTTTTCTTGACCCTGCTCCTGGTAGCTCTTCCCTTAGGTACTGAAGGTACACTAGATTTTGGGGATGACATTTTGCTTTTCTTGGGTGGCTTGGAAGCAGTTGGAGCCTTTTGTGAGGCAGCCTTGCGCTTCTTTGGATCACAACTGGCCCCAACTTTCATCAGCATATCTGCCAAAATTTCTTCCCCAGATGAACCAGTTTCATATTGATGCTTGCTAAAATTCACTAGCCCTTCAGCCGCCTCCCTAGAACTATTTCCCCTGACTTGTTTCCACTCACCTCCACACCTCCACAAATAGCAAGAACTTTTTCTTTCTTTTTACTACCCTTCTTGCTTGACTCATCCCCCTTTGCATCTTTCACAGAACCAACCAAAACAAACATATTATCTATTTTTTCAACCACATCAGAAAATACCAAACAAGTATTTACCTCACCAGGTGTTTCTTGATTCTTGCCAGTGTCCGAGGAACCATGTTCTTCACCTTCGCTAGCAAAGATAAAAGCTTCAGACTCAGAGCTAGAGTCAAAATCTTTAGCAGAACTTCCCTTCTTCTGACTAGCCTTCAATTTTTCACTTAGAGTTTTCCTTAAAGCTCTAGAAGCTACAGTTTTTCTAGATAGCATTTTCTGCCTACGAAACCTAGGTTTTGGGTTTTCAATATGAGGAGTAGATGAGGATGTATTCGATGGAGATACAGGTGGGGGAGTGCCAAGATTATCTTGGGGGTTAGACATGGTGAATTGTTTCTTGAAGAATTTGGGAATTTTGGAATTTTGGAGAGAAGAAAGATGATCAGACTGGAGAGGGATTTTTAACAGTTATGAAATAATGAAGAAGGGAGTGGTGAGTATTTAAAGATGATTAAAAGTAATTGCATTAACGACAGCTTTTTGTATGAGTCAATTAGAAGTCTAATCACTTTAAAATTCCGGTCTCTTAGTGATTAATAAGCGACGCTAGATTTTAGGCAAAAATCCTGTTTCATTTAGAGTTTTAGGAGAATGAAACTGGTTCAATGCTCAACAGATAGAATTTCTGGGAATTTGATGAATGTAGGACTTCTGCTCATGATTGAAAAATTAATCTTTCTAATTATGCAAAGTATAGAAAACATACCTGAACTTTCTCATAAGCATATACTGATGAACCGATTCTTCAAGTAGAACTCTCTTGAACATGCCTCAAATGTCATAATAGAAAATTTTTTGTAAGAGATCAGTGAGTCATATATACACATGTCACAGGAGTATACTGATTAAAGTATGAGACTGAGTAAGAATTAATCTAGATATTTACACAAAGTTGAAACTCCTAACCAATTTTTTTTTTTTCATTTCTCCTCCTTTTTTCTCATTGTGCATTCTGAACTGGACCTTTTAGGTGATCTTAATCATCCCTAATTCCAACCAGTTCCTCTCAAAGTTTTCTCTACTCAGTGCTTTAGTGAAAATGTCAGCTATTTATTTATCAGTAGCACAAAATTCTATTGAAATCAATCCTTTCTCATAGTTATCTCTTAAGAGGTGGTGTCTAACATCTATGTGCTTAGTCCTCTTATGATGAACAGGGTTCTTTGTCATACTTATAGCACTAGTGTTATCACAGAATAATCGAATATATCTCACTTCAATTCCAAAATCTACCAGTTGTTATTTGATCCATAGTAATTGAGCACAACAAGAAGCAGCAGCAACATACTCAGCTTTAGCAGTAGATAGGGCCACAGAATTTTGCTTTTTGGTAGCCCATGACACAAGACATGAACCAAGGAAGTGTGCCATACCTGAGGTGTTCTTCCTATCCACTAGGAAACCTGCATAATCAACATCAGCTTATCTTACTAAATCAAAATTACTACCTTTAGGATACCAAAGGCACATGTTAGTGGTTCCTTTCAGATATCTCAGTATCCTCTTGACAGCAGACAAGTAAGACTCTTTTGGATTTGCCTGAAAATGAGCACAGAGTTTTTCATTGAAAACAATATCAGGTCTGCTAGCAGTGAGATACAAGAGTGAACCAATCATACCCCTATAAAACTTTTAATCAACTGATGAACCAGGTTCATCAACATCTAATTTAGTGGCAGGTGCAATGGGTGTGTCTATTTCTTTATATTCGTCCATTTTAAACTTTTTGATTAGCTCTTTTGTATACTTCTGCTGATGGATCATGGTTCCATTTGGACTTTTTTTGATCTGTAAGCCTAAGAAGAAATTAAGCTCACCCATCATGCTCATTTCAAACTCACTCCCTATTAATTTTGCAAAGTCCTTACTTAGCTTGTTAGTGGTGGCTCCAAAGGTTATGTCATCAACATAAATTTGCACAACAAGGAGATCCTTACCTTTTTCCCTTATGAATAAGGTACTATCTATTTTACCTCTCTTGTAACCATGCTCTAGTAGGAATTTTGAAAGTCGTTCATACCATGCTCTTGGGGCCTGCTTGAGTCCATAGAGAGCCTTGTTCGGATTGTACACATTCTCGGGACATTCCTTACTCTCAAACCCTGGAGGTTGTTTCACAAACACTTCTTCTTTTAGGTAGCCATTTAGGAAGGCACTTTTGACATCTATCTGGTGAAGAGTAAATTCCATATGTGCTGCAAAGGCTATAAGAAGTCTGATTGCCTCTAGTCTTGCAACTGGAGCAAAAGTCTCATCATAGTCTATGCCATCCTCCTGGCTGTAACCTTGGACCACCAATCTTGCCTTGTTCCTTGTAACTGTTCCATCTTCATCAAGTTTGTTCCTGAAGACCCATTTTGTACCAATGACTGATCTGTCCTTGGGTCTTGGTACTAGGTGCCAAACTTGACTCCTTTCAAACTGGTTAAGCTCATCCTGCATTGCATTCACCCAATCTCCATCCTTCAAAGCCTCAACAACATCTTTAGGTTCAATGATAGATAGAAAAGCATCAAAAGCACACAGATTCTTTAATTTTGATCTGGTTTTAACTCCAGATGTTAGATTAGTGAGAATGTTCTCAATGGGATGAGAACTTTGATACTTGTGAGGTTTCACAACCAACTAGCTTCTGCTAGATGTTTCTGCCATTTGTTGAGGAACAGGATCATGAACAGGTTCCTTCAAGGAGTTTATTTCAATTCTTCTTTGATTTCTTCCCCCTATCGGGTTGCCCTGTATGGAAGAACCTATTCCATCACCTGTTCCTTCTGTTAGTGCCACTTTGACCTGAGTTGTTGCTTCAGTCAAGTCTTTTACCAATCCAATGGCTTCATCTTCATGTCCTGTCTCTCAGAAAGAATGTTAGTTTCATCAAATACTACATGCACACTTTCTTCTACACACAAACTTCTTTTATTAAACACTTTATATGCTTTGATATGTAAATAACATCCCAAGAATACTCCTTCATCACTTCTGGGATCAAACTTTCCTAAGGAGTCTTTTCCATTATTATGCACATAGCACTTGCAACCAAATGCCCTGAGATGGAATATGTTTGGGTTTCTCCCTTTAAGTAACTTATAGGGAGTCTTCTCTACCAGAGGTCTGGTCATGCATCTATTTATTATGTAACAAGCAGTGTTTACAGCCTCTGCCCAGAAGTTGTGAGGCAATTTACTAGAGAGTAGCATGGTTCTAGTCATATCCTCAAGAGTTCTATTCTTTCTTTCAACTACTCTATTTTGTTGAGGGATCCTAGGGGCAGAGAAATTATGATCTATACCATTTTCATCACATAACTCAGCATACTTGGAATTTTCATATTCAGTTCCATGATCAGACCTAATGGAGGCAAGTTGATTTCCTAATTGTTTCTGAGTTTTTCTAACAAATGCAGAAAACATGTCAAATGCTTCATCTTTGGAGGTTAGAAATAGAACCCAGGTAAATCTAGAATAATCATCAACTAGCACCATTACATATTTCTTTCCACCTCTGCTCATGGTTCTCATTGGGCCACATAGACCTATATGGACCAGTTCCAACGACTTGGTTGTACTTACTATTTTCTTGCTTTTGAAAGATGACCTTACCTGCTTCCCCCTTGCACATGCCTCACAAACTTTGTCTTCCTTGAACTTGATATTAGGTAACCCTATCACCAAGTCTTTAGAGACTAATTTATTAAGCTGATTTAGACTTGTATGACCAAGTCTTTTGTGCCACAGGAGGGAATCATTAACCAACATACTTAAACAAGTGAGTTCATTTTCTGAAAGAGTGGACAAATCTACAATGAAAAATATTGTGAACTCTTTTTCCCTACAAAACAATCTTGTCAATGGTAAGGTTAATCACAAAGCATTTGGTGGAGGTAAAAGCCACAAGGTTACCTCTGTCACACAATTGTGACACACTTATTAGGCTATATTTCAAGCCATCTATCAGGTAGACATTCT
Organism: Nicotiana glauca; assembly: GCA_026770625.1. NCBI lineage: Eukaryota > Viridiplantae > Streptophyta > Magnoliopsida > Solanales > Solanaceae > Nicotiana > Nicotiana glauca. The sequence continues at coordinate 17,213 of MU680372.1, read as the reverse complement.
CTATGGAATGAGAATCTATTTTTCCTACCTTTCCAACCCCAATGATCTCACATTTCTTTCCATTACCAAAGGATACATTACCTCCTTTTAAGTCCTCAAGTGAAAGGAACTGGTCCTTATCCCCAGTCATATGTTTTGAGAAGCCACTATCCATATACCATATTTGGCTCCTCCCTTTCACTTGGACCTGCAAAAAGAAATCAGGGGTTAGTCTTAGGAACCCAAACTAGTTTGGGTCCCTTTCTATAAGCAAAAGGGTGAATTAAATTCCTTCTTGCCCATCCAGGCAGCTTACTTTTTTCTTGAATAAAAGCTTTGTTCTTTTGACTAGCCTTTTCTTTTGCATTACATTCATATTTGTAATGGCCAGTCTTACCACAGTGTATGTAGATTTTATTTTCAGAAAGTGTGAGGTACTTGCTTTTAGGATCCCATTTTGGAGCTTGAGTCCTATAGCCAAGACCTTTTTTGTTGCTATTGTGATGCTCTTGCAGCCAGGAGAGTGCATCAGAAGCCTTGTTCCACTTGCAAGTTATGTCTAGTTCATGTTTCACCTTTCTTAGATCTTCTTTTAAGACTTTGATGAATTCATCTTTCTTATAAAATTCATCTTTCATTTTTCCCAAATTTTCTTCTAGAGTGAAATATGTGTGATCAGGTTTCTTCTTTCCTGTTCCTAATTTCAGTTTTAAGTTTTCAGACCTAAGTTTTAGAGTACTGTTGTCAAGTTCAAGAACCTGGTTCTTCAACTCAGCATTTTTGTTATTTCTCTCATCTAAACTCTAGACTTTTGCATTTTGCTTTTAGGATCACACATTCCCTAGACAGAACTTCCTTCTCATTGTTAATTATCTCAAACTCAAGTCTAGTAATAGCTCAGCCAACCTTTCTTTAGATAGGAATTTAATCTTGTCTTTGAGATGAAGAATACTTACCTCTTGTTCATTATCTTATTCTCCGATGGCCATCAATGCTTGCTCTTCTTCAACTTCATCTTCTGAGTCTTCATATGAGGTTTCTCCCCAAGCAGCAACCATAGCCTTGGTTGAACCTTTGTTTCTTTTTAGTTGAACCTGTTCCTTCGTTCAGCTCTTTCTATCTTCCACTCAATTTCCCATTGAGGGTAGTTCTTGATCATGTGATCAGTCTTACCACACTTGTAGCAACCATCATTGGTCTGTTTCTCAGGAACTCTTGTTTTGTTAAAGGTTGTACCTCTTGAAGAACCCTTTCCTCTCATCAGGTACTTTTTGAAATTCCTAATGATCATAGCCAGCTCATCATCTTCCAGATCTGAACCTTCAACAATTTTGAGAGCTAAGCTTCTCTCTTCCTTGGGGGTATCTATCTTCATGGTTTGCCTTCTCATTACATAAGCAGGCAATTCCAATCAGTTCATCAAGTCTGAGAGTAGCAATATTCTTGGATTCCTGAATAGCAGTGATTTTGCTTTCCCATGTGACTGGAAGAACCCTTGTCAGAATTTTCTCAACCTTGTCTTCTTCAAGAATAACCCTTATAAGAGACTTAAGTTCATTTGTCAGTGTAGTGAACCTAGTATACATCTCCTGGATAGTTTCTCCTTCCTTCATAGTAAAATTCTCATATTTAGAATACAGAAGTGTTCCTCTTGATCTTTTCACTTGAGGTGTTCCTTCATGGGCCACTTGAAAAGTGTCCCATATCTTTTTAGCAGTAATACAGCTTTGGATCCTACTATACTCATCTGGACCCAGTCCACACACAAGCCATTTCTTGGCCTTAGCATTTTTCTCCCACTTCCTCAGGTCTTCAGCAGTACAGTCAGCCTTTGTCTTTGGCACATCAACTCCTTCAGCATTCTTCTTTGTGGTTGCTAGGGGACCATCAGTGACTATGTCCTAGATTTCATAGTCTTCTCCTATGATGTGATCTCTCATCCTGTTCTTCCACCAAAAATAGTACTGACCATTGAAAAGTGGAGGCCTAGCAGTGGATTGCCCTTCCCAGTTCCTAGGTGGTGCACTCATGTTGATCTTCTCCTAAGGTGTTAGCCTCTTCAAGGATAACCTGCTCTGATACCAATTGATGTTCTAAACGTTAATACCACACAAGAGGGGGGGTGATTTGTGTGGTACCCAATTTTTTCTCTAGAAGAACCTGGTTCTTCTAGGTGTACTTACTACTACTGTTTGCGGAATTAAGAGTGCATAAAATAAAGAACACAGAGATTTTTACGTGGAAAACACCTGGCTCAAAAGGTGAAAAAATCACGACCTATTACTCAGTTGGATTTTCCCAAATTTTCACTAAAATTACTGAGCCAAAACAACATTTACAAAACTCTTATAAACCTAAGGATTAAACTCTAATCCCAGTGTGGCACACAGCCTCAACTGTTGCGACACCTTCAAGTTAGCCTACAACTTGAATACTCAAAGTACCTATTACAATTGCTTCTACAAAGTTGGAAAGATACAAATTTAAAACACCTACTACAATTGAACTAGAATAAGAATAAACACAATGGAATTGGTTCTTCTATCCTGTCCAATTAGCTTCAGGAATGCACATTTGAATCTCACATAAATTGCTTGCAAAATTGCCTCGCTCTTTTGCCCTCAATTTAGTTTAACTTCTGCGTTTGTGCAATGCCTGTAAAAGAGAACAATCACTGTTATTTAATGAGTTAGTAATCAGAATTTGATTGAGATTCAATTGCTGATCTTCCATCGAAGTTGAGTCCTTGAACAATACAAACTCCAACCCTATCCTTGATCCTAATTGTTTTCTCTTCACATAAGGAGACTTCCTCTCCTTATCCAATATGCAACCTTTTCGATCAGTTCAGGAGATATTGCTACTTTATCCTTGAGACTTATCTCCTTAACGTGCATCTCTCATGTATAGGTTAATAAACACGGTGTCTCACATGATGGACCTGGTCCATGACTGAGTTCATTTGTCATTCTTCAAAACTTCACCTGAACTTGGCCCAACATAACCTTTCCCATATCTCATACACATATATATACATATATATATACGCGTATATAAAGTCATTTGGTCATGAGTTAGTGTGCATGTATAAATGCATGAAATGTATATGAAATATATTAATAAAATCTCTCGGTACGTCATAAGACCATTATGCCTCTGATCAATATTATGAAATAAACTCTACCAATTTACGTATTTTTGAGACCAATGAACAGATGATAGAATAATATGGCACATGACAGAATAAGAATATACACATCTCTAGCATTTCTATGAATAGAGTAATTTATGGAAGTTGTGCATTTGCTTGTTTCTCTTGTGTCATATAGATCATTCCAAAAGAAAGAAGGGATAGCTTTAATATACCTGGAGTAGAGAAAAATCCGTATAATATTCTTGAGAAGGATTGCACCGTACTCCTTTAGAATTTCAAAATACCTTTGTTAATGTGATAAGAAATCTCGTTGATGGAAGAAATTGTATTGTAGTGTTTTGTAGGAATTTCTGCGAATTTGTAGCAATTTGTAACAAATCACCTTGCTAATCTCCAAAACTGCACGTCTAAATTGTAGTCTTTCAGAATGAAATGATCTTAGTATTTAAAATCCTAGAAAATGAAGTTAGCGTCTAATTGTTAATTGTTGCTGTTGTGGTATAAAGTTTTCAAATTTTTCCTCACTTTCGTTCTTTATGTAGCCTTTCTGAATATATCATGATTTTGTCAAAATGGATTGATATCCATGGGAGATAAGTTTATTGACTAATATGACTCCACCTTCTACGTGTAAATAGCTTAAGAAGGCAAGAGTCACTTACTCCACTTGCTAATTTGACTAAATGAATTAATGTCCGTGTGCCTACTAATTGAATGGACTAAAGGCATGAGTCACAATTTGTATAAGGACAGGCGTGGAGGTGGGGTGGGTATTTTTATCTTATCCTATAATTAATTAATTAATTAATTAATTAGATCATATTTCGGTACCCGATAATTAACCAATTACCCGCATAATTAAGAATTATCTCAAACTACTTAAAATACTATTTACTTTTGATAACCTTTGTACACCTTACTATTATAGTCATGTGGTACCTTTTTTGGTACTAGTCCATAAATATCTGGTATTATCGCTCGGCCCGTATTTCACCCCAAATCGACAACCTTTAATGAAACTTATTTTCTTCTATTTGCTTACCTTCTCTCCTTCACGAATTTACTCATCATGTGTGTGAAATAGCATAATGCTTATAATCTCAAAAAAATCTCATCCCCGAGGCTACGTCAATTAACTGAAGACAAAATTTTAACATACGAAAATGCGGGATGTAACACAGGTGGTAGCTCAAGCTTGTACACCACCTGACCAATTCTCTGAATGATTTTGTACGGCCCGACATACCTCAGGATCAATTTTTCTTTCTTACCAAACCGCGTTACAACCTTCATGGGGGAAACCTTCAAAGATACCCTATCATCTTCTTTGAACTCCAAATCTCTGCGACAGATATCCGAATAAGACTTTTGACGACTTTGAGCAGTTGTCAACTGATCCTTATTGACCTTAACCTTCTCCATAGCCTGATGCACGGGGTCTGCTCCTATTAATTCCGCTTCCCCAATCTCGAACCACGCAATCGAAAATTTACATCTCCTATCATATAAAGCCTCGAATGGTGCCATATGAATACTAGCATGATAATTGTTGTTGTAGGAAAATTCTATGAGTGGCAAATGATCATCTCAGCTACTCTTGAAGTCAAGAATACAAGCGCGCAACATGTTCTAAAGCGTCTGAATATTCCGCTATGCTTGCCCGTCAGTCTGCGGGTGAAATATTGTACTAAGATTCACCTGAGTACCCAAATCTTGCTGAAATTTCTTCCAAAAATTAGCCATAAATTGTCCCCCTCGATCCAAAATGATATAAACTGGAGTGCCATGCAACCTAAATGTCTCCTTGATATACAACTAAGCATATTGTTCCGTTATGTCGGTAGATTTAATTGGAAAGAAGTGTGCTGACTTCGTAATTAGCCGATTCACAATCTCCCAAATCGAGTCGAATTTATGAGGTGTGCGAGGTAGTCCTACCACAAAATTCATATTAATCATCTCCCACTTCCATATTAGGATTTCTATGTTCTATGCCAACCCACCAAGCCTTTTTGAAATAAGGTTAGTCAATTCTATTTCGGGGCTTAGTTAAATGGGAATTCTGAGAAATTTAAGACTTAGATAACAGGTTTGAGCCATGAATTATACTAACTAATCCTGATATTTAAGTGAAGAAGGATGGAGGAACAATCCTTTATACGGAAACTCTCAAAGAAGTTAGTAAATAGTTATTTGTAGACCTCTAATGAGGCTTTGACCACAATTTCAATAACAGTTAGTCACTCTTTTGATGCAGAAATTTTTAGAAAATAATACCCTCCATCAATTGGTGCTAGATTTTGGAACCTTTATTTGTGAAACTACAACTTACTATATTGATATTCAAAAATCTCTACATGTGGAACTTTAGAATTGAACAATAGAGTTTGATTTTTTTTTTTTTTTTGTGGTGAAACTCTAGCAGATAATGATGGAGTTTTTTCCTTTATTAATTTAAAGCTTTTGTCTCAGTATCCTCTTTCCAAACACAGAATCTTGCCATTCTTATCTTCCAATTTATCCCTTATCTTATTGAAATAGATGCTCTAGTGCGCTAACACAAATTCTCATAACCTATTAAGCAACACGGTCAAAATAAGATGCTAGTTATGGTCTCTTAGGTATTGATGTTGGCCATCCCTCTTATTCAAGGCTAACCAATTATTGTTTATTCAACAAAGTATACCAGCCCTTCATCCAAGTTATAATTTTTTAACATCTATAATATATGCATTCATAATGCGATGAAATAGTCCATATATTAGTTATATCTGCATTGAATTGCAAGCTTTAAGGTTTGAACTCCTTGAATGGATTAAGGGGTTTGAAACTATAATGACCCGACCGATCGTTTTTAACATTTGGATTCCATCCAACTATTTAAAGTCTTGAGTAGCTTCATATGATGTATTATGACTTGTGTGAATTGTCGGTTTTAGTTTTCAGGTTATTCGAAATTGATTTGGAAGAATGATTCTCAAGTAGGAAGCTTTAAGTTGGAAGAGTTGACCAAGTTTGACTTTTTAATACTTGACCTCGGATCGGAGTTTTGATGGTTCTGTTAAGTCCGGATGGTAATTTTTGAGTTAGGTGTATGCCTATATTTGCATTTAGATATTTCTAAAATGTTTCGGCACTATTTGGCGAAAGTTGGAAATTTGAAGGTTTGGAATGTTCATAAGTTTGACCAGGAGTTGACTTTGATGATATCATGCTTGAACTGTGGTTCCAGGAATTAGAATAGCTTCATTATATCATTTGGGACTTGTGTGCGAAATTTGAGCTTGTTCCGAGTATGTTTCGACATCGTTTCTTCAAGTATAAATGGTACCACATTAAGCAAATGTGCTCCAATTTCTGTTTTTATTGATGCATTAGATCTGTATCATAATTTTGGAACCATAGCAACTGTAATCATCAAGTTCGACATCGTATTTACTAAGCATTGAGTTGCCTGTTTTTTTCAGATTAATTATGAAATTGCCATTGATTTCGTATTTAAAAATCTACACTTCAAATATTGAAAGCAATATATCTCCGTCATTATAAGGTTAAGTGGACTGATTCAAAAGCCTAACTTGACTGGAATTTCACAAGAAATATATTGAAGGCATCAAAAATAAGTTTCGGTATCATTTGGCATGAGAAACGGGGCAGAACAACTGGGTAAAAATACTTAATATCGAGGTTTGTTCATATTTTGAGTTGGGGAGCTCGGATTTGGGCAATTTTAGAGGCGATTTTTATCATATGGAATGGGCTAAGTGTTCTCTACTCGATTTTGATAATATTTCATGAATCTATCTTTATTTTTTGCATTTGATTGATGATTTCAAGAGAGAAATTGAGGATTTTTGTCTAAAATTTTATATAGTGAAGTTTTGAGTTTTGAATATCAATTCGAAGTCGGATTTGAGTGAAACTAGTATGGTTGGACTCATAATTGAATGAGTTCCTATATTTTATGAGTTTTATTGGGTTACGGGGTGCGGGCCGCGGTTTGACTTTTTTGGTTGACTTTGGCTATTGATTAAAGATTCAACCTTTATCGATTGGGTTTGTTTTCTTTGGCATTATTTGATGTTCTTGAGCTGCTTTTGGCTAGTTTTGAGTTGTTCGAAGGTTGGTACGCGCGAGATTGCATTTCTTGAGTATTGTTTGGCTTTCTAGGTGACACGCGTGTGGGCGTACACTGTGTGAATTATGACTCGATTGATTGTGGGGTGCTGTGTGGTGACCTGATCTTGTTTATATCCATGAAATTTCTACGTGCTAGAGTAATTGAGTCTTCATCCATGTTAGAAACCAGTTTAGATGATATGCTTATCCTGTTGGGACCCACTGAGGTCATTTCTACTTTAGATTTATTTGATTAAATTGCAATTACATATCCAGTCATACTCATCCATTGCATATCATATCTCAGTCTCTGTTATCATTTGTCTAACACCATATTATAACTGTTTGGGCTGATTGGTATGATATTTGTGAGGCCGAGAGACTAGAGAGGATGATGACTGAGTGAGGCCGAGGGCCTGATTATGAGTGATATTTATGGGATCGGGCTGCACGTTGCAGCAGGCTTTATTGATTCGTGTCATGATTGGCTTATATTAGCACTTGGGAAGGATCCGCCCTCCGGAGTCTGACATACCAGCAGTGAGCGCATGTACCTACTGAGTGCGAGTGCTGAGTGATTGGGAAGACTGAGTGATTGAGCGTGTTGAGTGAGATTGACTGCTCCGAGAGCATGAACACATGAGTTTATCACTGCGGTGCATTGCTCCTGGCATGCATATATGCGACGTAGTTAGAAAGATGCATTTCCTCATGTGTTTACGATATTGTGACGTGCATGAATTCACTTATAGAGATGTACTTTCCTCATGCTATGTGATAATGAAACATCATATTTTTTGTTCAAAGTTTTTGGAAAAAATAATAACTTTTTGATATACTCATATTTTGGTAAATCTAGTGAAAGATTTGGGTTTTTACTATTATACCTGAAAAACATGCATATTTTCCGTAACTGTGAACGAGCTGAACATCATATCTTTGAGTTATTACTTGCATTCCTTTACTTATATTGTTACGAGTTGTTCCTGGCTATTGGATGTGGACTCTGACAGTTGTCCAAGCTCGTTATTATTATGTTATTATTTATTGAGTACATGGGTTCCGTTGTACTCATACTACACTTCTACACCTTGTGTGCAGATTTTAGAGATAATATTATTGTGTGTGGCGGGAGCTGGCACTGAAGATATACATACGTTCGGTTATAGTTGCCTCTTATTCTTGGTAGTTTTAAGTTTATGAATTTGTCTATGTATATTTTCTAACAAATGGTGTATTTATTTCATACCAGCTTTATAAACTTTAAATCGTAGAAGCTCATGATTTGTACTACCAGTACTTGGCAAGTTTTATAAGATTTCAATTATTTCATCATTATTTTCTCAACAAATCTCATTTGAAGTTGGGTTATTGTTAAGCTGCCTTATCCAGCGGGTTGTTTTAGGTGCCATCATGACTAGTCAAATTTTGGATCGCGACAAAAATTCAAGCAATTTTTTTATTTGGATTGTGAAAGTTTGAACCCCATGAATTATTCGTGAAGTTTTAGTTTATAATGGTTTGGACTTCATAAATTGTCAGCTCGAACTTTTCACCTCATTATTCCTGAATTTCGAAGGTTGCTAACTTTTTTATTTTTTAACACCATCCTACAAGAGTTCTCTACTTTTCTCTCTTGGTTGCTCGAATGCAACATTAATTCTCTACTTTTCTCTCTTGGTTGCTCGAATGCACTCTCAAAATTGAAAGTGAGTATAGTTATTATTTGAATAACCCTCTTTTATTGGTCGCGATTTTGACTGCCCTACTTTAAAATTATTGTATTTGTTTTGTTCAAGAGAGCCAAAGTGAATAGTACATATGAGTTCGAGTACCCGTGGAATTATCTTTGCTTTTTGGGATCGTTTGGTACGTGGACTAAATAATCCCGAATTATAATCTTTGGACTAATTTATGTTACTTGAAAGATGGTATTCCCTACGTTTCAATTTATGTGAACCCATTTGATTGAGTACGAAGTTCAAGAAAAGAGAGAAGACTTTTGAACTTGTGGTGTAAAATGAAGCACATATATTTTGTGTGGCTATAAATCATTACATAAAGGTAAATTATTTCTAAATAGGGAAAGAGGTCATTCTTTTTGGCACAGACTAAAAAGGAAATAGGTTCACATAAATTGAAACGGAGGAAATATAAAATATAATTTTATTGCGGGATAAGCTTATACTGCCAACCAAGGAGAGTATAAATTTAGAGGGTGTTTGGATGGGCTTAACCAGCTTTTAAGCACTTTTTTATTTTTTGGAGTGTTTGGCAACAAAAAAAGCTAAAAAGTGCTTAAAAAAGCCAAAAGCAACAAGTTGGCTGACCCCAACTTTTTTTATTTTGGCTTAAAAGCCATTTTAGTTTGACCAATAAAATTACTCTCTTGCCCTTATAAGTTTTTATAATACCAAAATTATCCTCTTCTTTCCTCTTCAATCTTTACTAGTATACGTACCCGCGCGATGCGCGGTAAGTATTAAAAATTATTAATTATTAATTAAATTAAATTATGATCGGGATTGTTTGACGCTATTAAATTGTATTGGTTTAATAAGGAACATTTGTTATATTACGTGTGAATACGATCTACCCAATAATGAAATCTCTATTAAATCAAAGGTATTTATAAAGTTTGCGAATTACTTTTTGTTATATATATTATTTATTATATTAACCAATATACAAATATGTGAAAAACTAATAACGGGACTTTAACAGAGTGAGTAAAGTTTATGTGAATATTTCAATCATAATATAGTTGTTGCCATTATTTATTTTCTATGTTACTTCCCCTAAAATTGCCTCGGCTGAACAATATAAATATATATTATTTTATTTAATACTCTTAAGAAAAAAATAGTAAAATTACAGGCAATGTTGATAAGAAATAACAAACTTTCATTAATTAAAAAAATTACAGGTATTCGTAGGGACGGTTCTCCCACTCATTTTCAAATTTAAGAACATAAACCCAAAAAGGTTCACTTGGCCAAACCTCGTGATAAATGTCAGTTAAAATACTACCTAAAGGTTGTCCAAGTGAATCTACTAAATTTGATAAAGCTTTCCAATCAGATAGTATAATTTTGTCTATAGCATCAATTAATGCATCTCGTGTAATCTGATAATTTGCAATATGTACATCTAGTACAGGCCTAAGCTCTCTAAATTTATTTTCTTTTTCCCTTCGTTCAGCTCTTCGATCTCTTAACTTATTTTGTATCGCCATTGGTACATTTCTGATAACTTCAGGCTTTGAGTCTGAAGCATTATAGGAATAAATGCTGCGATGGCGTACCCTTCTACGTTGTCCCATTTGTTGAATTTGAGAACTCGTTGTTGGAGTAATTTGAATGTGTCGTTGTTCATCCATATCTGAAATAGAACCAAGGAAACAATAAGAATAGCTAAAACATGTCAATGTGATATCATAGTACATGCATATTATTTGAACATATTGATAGATTTAAACAATAATTTAAAAAGAAATTGTTAAGTGAATGAAGGACAAACATCAATAGTGGATATAAAGCTTCCTTGGTTGAGCATCGACAAGCAATAGAAATAAACAAAAGGTTTTCAAGGTATTTTGAATGTTAAAGGAGATGAGATGAAATGGCGATACAAATTTTGTAATTGTGAAAATTAAAATGAAAAGTAGGAACTTCATAAGTTTCAGCAAGTCTGTAAATGTAACCACTAAGTTAGTATACTAATAAGTCAACTACTTAGGTCCCTCCCAGTTACTTGTATTTTATTTCTGCACCATTATAAATTTCACATAAAATTATTTTTTTGCCAGGTTGTCTTTCTTTGCAAGATGTAAAGTGTGCTTTATAACATTTTGTGGTTGTGGCTTACTAAAATATTTTTATTTTTTTAATTTGTTACCTTTGTCAAAAAATAACATTTCTGTTTTGGTTTATGAGAACAAATAGTACATATATACCACTGGTACTAATTTAAGTTAGTCTACTAATATGTTGACAATACCAATAGTGTTGTACATATTTAATTTCAATATATCACATAAAAGATAGTATATGCATGTCCATGATACTATAGTATATTGCAACAAAAAAATTAAAAAAATTCAAAAAAATAGTTATTCAAAATCTGTTATTCCAAAAAAGATACTTTGTAAGCAACAAATCGGAAAAACAGTTATTCAAAAAAGACCCTCTGTAACCAACAATTATGTTAATCGAAAATCTTCAAAAAGTGGATTAAAGTTCATACCGTTGTTATCGGGAGAAAATTTACAGACTTCAGGCTATCGTTATTTTGGAAATTTTTCTTTTTACGAAATATTTCTGGACTCTCCTCTGTTTTTCTTTGTTCTCTGCTTTTTTCTTGTTTTAATGGCTCCCTTAGTATGTCATTTTATAATATCATGTGATTAGTATAGTGAGAAAGTGGTTATAGTGGGTAAGTGGGGAGGATTTGTGGAGGGAGATGTGTATTTGTGGGTTGGAACGTGAGGATGGTTTGGTGGTAGTAGGAAAACGTGGGGGGAATATGATAAGAGAAAGAAGTGCAGCCTATCTTATTATTAGGAGCAAAGGTGTATGCTAGCAGCAGTTATTTTGGTTCCTCGCTGTGCTTCCACGATTTGTGGCACTCTGCTAGCTTTTCATGGTCCAAACATTTGGTAAGATGCTCCAGTAACTTGCCACCTTAAACCAATTTGACAGAATTTCAAGCAAGCGGGCCAAACGTTGAAGAAGAGGCATGAAAATGGTGTTAATGAAAACTGTAAATAGATTCCAATATATCACACGAATTCGTGGCAGTGGCTTAACATGTCTTCTACATAAAAAAAATGTGGAACTTTTGCAGTAATTTAATTGACTTAACAATGGCACGCTGATATCCCCTGTAGAGTGCTGATCTAATAGCAAACTATGAGTAGAATAGAGAATGCAATACCTCCCTTGTTTCGTTAAAATGTATAAGCAAATTGCTGTATACAGCACAAATTTCTCACTTTTTAGTATGAATTCTATTAGGTGCAGTACAAATTTAAATTGATTATAATTGTGAAAATGATGTCCTGCTTAGGTTCACAGGCTGTAATATTCAAAACGTAACGGATATAACTCGGAGCACTTTCAGTAATATCGGAATGACGCTTAGATAACGAAAATACATGACAGAGTTCACAACCTACTTCTGCTTTTCAGTAGTTTTACTCATGTTCCTGGTTCAAGCGTATCCTTAAAATTGACGTTACATGATTTTGGGATGAACCCAATTGTCTTATTCCTGTAGATAAAAAAAAATAGTTTCTTCTTTCTCCTATTTGCAAGCTTGTTGTCTGAAGCATTCCGTTACAATTTCAGCACAGATGTGCATGTTGATCAGTTGATGTAGTCGAGTACTCAGTGTAAGAACAGAAACTGAAAGCAAGAGGAATGCAACCTATTCTTTAGTGAGGACATAAGCTTTATCTTTAATAGTGAATGTAATATTTGGCATGGCTGAGATTATACTGCAGTCGATTATAGATTCTCCCATTGGACTTGGTAATTTATCACAAAGCTGTATAAGACCAAAGCTTTAATATTAGGATGATGTGATGTACTACTTATTGGCTTCTAACAGCATATTAAGTTGTGACATTTACGTGGTTCACATATTCTTGTACTCTCTCCTTTGTTTCCTTCTGTTTCAGCTGGTTCTGCATCCATACAACTGCCATCTGACAGGCAGTGCACAATGGTGCTTCACCAACAGAACTTCCTTCAGTTTCCCTTTCAACTACAGTTATGATATTAGAGCTGCAAGGAATTTGGTTAAAAAATTAGTGAAAACACATGTGACATAGCAACTAAAGGACTAAACAGTTTATATGGAGCCTAAACAGTAAAACAGCATTTTCGAAACTTTATACTGATTGCACTAAAGTAGATAATCCTGTTGGATTGTAAATACAAAGAGCCGCAAGTGCCACGTTTCAGTCCAAATAGATATTGTTCAGTATTCAAAAAATCAAACATAGACAATGTGGAAATCAGACAAGACGTTGAGTGCCTCAATAAAAATAATTCAAGCACTTTGAAATGTCCTGTTAAATTGGCATCTGCAACAATTTCAGCAGTATGCTTTTTCTTCTTTTGGATTCAAAGCCATAACAACAATTTCCAAATATGGGAAGTAATTTTATCTCCTAAACAACTTTGCTAAGGACTCGCCAATGATATGAGCTTCAATGACACGTCAAGTCAAGTGCGTTGTCACAAGAAGAGCAAATAAAAACAAAGGGGAGGTGATACCAAACATCTTGAGTTCGAGTAAAATAATATAGACCTACTTAGGCACAAACTTGATCAGGTCTCAGCTACAAATTACAATAACATCTTATCCACAGTAAAACATTTATGAGAGAAGAAGGCACCTTAATCTGTTAAAACATTTATGAGAGAAGAAGGCACCTTAACCTTGTTTTGTCACGAATAACAAACATCAATGTTGTTTTACATGGACTAAATAACCGCATCATAACCTGTTTAAGATAAAGTAAATAAATAAAACATCCAGAAGGAATATTCGAAAAAGAAGCTTCTTTGTACTGTACCTGGAAAACAGTCTTCAAAAGAGGCTTATTTGCAGCCTGGTCACGACCAATGTCATGACACGACCTGAATTTTTAAAAATTTTAGCCACCAATGCATAATTTGTTTCTGGTTTTAATTTATCATAAGTCCACATACTATCTATTTCACAGAATAGAAGAACTTATATGTTGATAAGGACTATATCAGAAACAGCAAATGGAAATAGAGCGATCTGCTTTTCAAATGCAGTGTCATCGTAAAAAAAATATAAAGCCTGAATGAGAAAAGATGCGCTCATTTATTAGTTATTCCACGTAACCAAGGATATGCAGGGACCATCTAAAATTTGGTATGGTCCATATCTTCATATATCAAGCAACTTTTTTAACAGTTATATCGTTGATATTATGACATTCCTAAGTATGGTGATATAAGCGTTTAGTTACTTCTTACTGAGAAAGTAGAAAAACTGAGCTTCCCATCGTCCATATTTGTGCATCGTTGCTACCTTGTATTTTGTGCTTCCTCTACAGAACATAATGCTTAAATATCGAAGTATTTGCACAAACTCTATTTTTCTGAAATTAGACATATACTTACCAAGTCACAAAACAATAATTGTGAGCCAAAATTAGTGAATAAGTGTCTACAGTTTGTGTAGA
>MU680368.1:8167-19962 GCA_026770625.1 Nicotiana glauca | reverse complement strand
ATCTCCTTATGTGAGATCAATGTGTGGATCGGGTGGCACGCCGCCATGGGCATGTTATTTGGATCGGGTGGCACGTCGCCATGGGCATATTATTTGGATTGTGTGGCACGCCGCCATATGAATGTTATTTGGATTGGGTGGCACGCCGCCATGGGTATGTTATTTGGATCGGGTTGTGTGCCGCGATAGTGTGATGATGAGTGTAGTTTTCTATATGCTAATTTTGAATGTCCTGCTTCCTATTTTCTAAGGAAAGTCCGTAGTAGTGCGGGAGTTAGGTAATTCCTTCCAGAGTTTGATTTCCTGTTGTGTTGTGTTCGGATTGGTGGCCATTGGCACATTATGGCGTCATATGAGACTTGTGATCGCATTCAGAGTGGCTTATTGCCGAGCAGTTCGTACTGTATACAATGAGATTATGGGATTTAAGATTAGTGCAACCTGATTATATGAAGTATACTAAGGAGAAAAAGTCATTATTAGGTTCAGGATGTGGTAGTGTTTCTTGTCAGAAGTATAGACTCAATGATTGGTTGACTCGGCAGTTGATTATGAATTTTGGCATCTCATCCGTCATGGCGGTATTATAATAGTTAGAGTAAGACCTATGTAGGTCATGAGGTGCAATGGGAGCATCGAATTCGTGGAATTTCGATTAATTCAAACAGAATGTTATTGTGGTCCTATGAGTAAAATGATGCAAGTGTGAATTCAGTAGAGTTATGCGGTCATGTTTGAGTACAGCTTATAGCGATTGATACAGTGATCGTATGTTGGAAACAGGCCTGGCATAGAATTCTGGATGTTGGAATTGGGCTCTAAGGCTTAATTGCTTGAATAAAAGGGAGTATCTTAAGAACTTATTGAGCTAATGTGCTCAACTGAGTTGTGATAGCATGGGATGGTGCATGAGGTGCTAAACAGTGATTTCAGACCACTCCAGTACAGTTCTCAGCACGTTCGAGGACAAACGTATGTTTAAGTGGGAGAGAATGTAACGACCCAACCGGTCGTTATGAGTACTAGTGCTCCATTCAGCAGTCGGAGGCCATGAACAACTTCATTTCAGGTATTATGACTTGTACGCGTGGTCGAAATTTGATTTCGGGAAGTCCAGAGTTGATTTGAGAAGAGAATTCTTATTTCGGGAGCTTAAAGTTGAAAGAATGAACTAGGGTTGGAATTTTATGTAAACGACCTTGGAATCGAGATCTGAAGGTTCCAGCAGGTTCGTATGATGATTTCGGACTTGGGCGTATGCCCGGATTGGGTTATGGATAACCGGAGAGCATTTTGGCGCCTATTGTGGAAGTTAGCATTTTAGAAGGAATTTCATAATTTTGGCTTGAAGTGCATTTCAGTATTATTGATGTCCGTTTGGGATTCTGAGACTGTGAATAGCTCCGTATGGTGATTCTGGATTTGGGGGCGCGATCGGAAGTGAATTCGGAGGTTCGTAGGTCATTTTGGAGCCATTTGGCTAAATATAGAAATTTGAAGGTTTTTAGAAGTTTGACTGGAGGTTGACTTTTTGATATAGGGGTTGGAATCCAATTCCGGAAGTTGGAGTAGGTCCATAATGTCAAATATGATTTGTGTGCAAAATTTGAGGTAAATCGGACGTGATTTGATAGATTTAAGCATCGAAAATGGAAGTTGGAAGGTGCAAAGTTCATAAAGCTTGAATCGGGGTGTAATTCATGGTTTTGGCATTGTTTGTTATAATTCGAGGCCTCGAGCAAGTCTGTAATGTGTTTTGGGATTGGTTGAAGTCTCGGGGGCCTCGGGGGCCTCGGGGTGAGTTCGGGTGGCCAAACAGAGAGTTTTTGGACTTATGAAATTTTAGGCTTGCTGCTTCTGGTTTTTTCGCTTCTGCGGTTTTGGAGCCGCAGAAGTGTAACCGCAGAAGCGGCTTGGCAGACGCAGAAGCGGAAAGTGGACGTTTGGCCAGGAATCGCAGAAGCGAATTTTTTTCCGCAGAAGCGAAATCGATTCTGCGATAGTTAGACCGCAGAAGCGGTTGGTTGGGTGATTTGATAAGCCGCAGAAGCGGCCATCAACCGCAAAAGCGGTATCCGCCGAAGCGGAAATAGCACCGCTGAAGTTAAAAATGCTGAAGGCAGAAGGGTTATTTTAAAAGTCGGATTTTGTTCATTTCACTCATTTCTCCCACTTCATTTGGCGATTTTTGGAGGGTTCAAGAGAGGATCTTCATCAACCATGCTAAGGTAAGTTTTTCACACCCATTATAAGCTAACTACGTTGATTATGTATGGATTTAGGCATAAAAATTAGTGTAAAAATTGAGGTTTGGGTGGAAAACCTAGAAAATCATATTCTTGGAATTTAGCCACGAATTGAGTATGGAATTAAGAGAAAATAATATATTTGAGTTCCTAAGGTTATGGGTAAACTTTATCTTCGAAAAGTTTTGGATTCCGGGCACGTGGGCCCGAGGGCGTTTTGGCCAACTTTCTAATCGGGGTTAGGAATTGCTATAAATTAGTTTGTAACGAACATTGGAGCATATATTAATGGATTTGCGTAACTATTGGCTAGTCTGGAGCGTGGCGCATCAATTGGCGTCTTCGGAAGAATGTAGAATGCCGGTTGTGGATCTTCGGAGCGAGGTGAGTCTCCTTTCTAATCTTGTGAGGGGGAATTTACCCCATAGGTGAAGTAATTTATTATGTGCTCCTATTTTTGGGGGCTACGTATGCACGAGGTGACGAGAGTCCGTGCGTAGCTACTATTATGTTATTGTCCGGGCAGTTAGGACCCAAAGGCATGTGTACGTGGATTAATTGTGAACACATTGGTATCTTGAATTGCTTAACTCACATCGAATTAGTAAGTAAATTTATAAAAGAATTAAACTTCATTTCTTAAATTGTTAATGGAGAATTGGTTTTATTTGAATAAATATTCCCCGATAAGTTCTTATTTGACTGAATGAGCATGTACTTTATGTGTGCCTGCGTCGCATGGATGATTTGCGAGCAGGATATGTGTTTAATTATGGAACGGGCCGCACGCCTTGGTGGCAATAGATGCATCTATGGTTCGTGCCGCTCAACCCTCGGCAGTGCACAATTTACATTCTGTTGAAGCGGGTCGTCGTCCTCGGCATGATTTGCGCATGTTTATCTGTTAATTGGAAATTTGTAAATGTGGAATTGACCCTATGTGGCTTGACATAAACTGATAAGATAATAAAGAACAGACTTTAGAAGCCCTTGATTTATTTTTGAAGGTGTTTACCTGTTCGCTGGCTTTACAATCAGAACTTTTATACAAATCCATGATTATTCTCGCACTTATAGAATATTGATAATTGACCTCTAGTGAGTGTCGGAGTTGGCCATCTCGTCTCTACCCCTTCGGGATTAGGCGGGATACTCACTGAGTACACATTGATTACATACTCATACTACACTTCTGTGCATTTTTGTTGTACAGGTATATATACACCTCTAGCAGCCTATTGAGTGTAGCAGCATGGACGACGCTGGACTAGGTGGGCTGCATCATCGAGGCGACCGCATCTAGAGTAGTTCCTTCCAATGTACTATATTTACTTTCCGCCCACTATATTCGGGGCGGATATTGTATTTTATTTCTCTTATCAATAGTCGCTCATGTACTTGTGACACCGGGTTTCTGGGAGGGTTTACAACGGATTTGTTCTATCTATTATTATTTAAATTCGGATTCTAGTAGTAAACTTTTATTTATTAAAATGGAAGGAAAAACCTTAGATTTTCAAAAGTATTAAAAGAGGAATTAATTGATGAGTTAGTTGGCTGGCCTGATAGAGATGTCCGGCGCTACCACGACCCTTAGTGGATTTTGGGTCGTGACAGATGACAATTGTACCCTGGCGTTATTTGACTTTTAAGATGAATCTGTTTAGTTTACAATTTTTGAGTATTGTATTAAAAAATAATTTAATTTTTACCGCAATAAGTTAGAGGATAGTAATTGATTGGTATTACAATTCTATGCAATTTCATATTAGGAACAGGTTTCAAAGTTACAATTTTGTCTAACACGTACTCAAAGTCCATTAGAAAATTCTGTAGGAAAAAATTATAGTTAATACTTTAAGGTCAACATATAAAATTAGGACCAAAAAAAAAGTTGGAGTAGGACTAAGCTTCTTTGTTTGCCGTATTTTATTTTTTTCTACCATTCGTAAGTCTTCACGCCAAAATATCGATGGTACTTGGATCATAAATAAATGTGTAACTACAAAGAGAAGTACATATAATGGTGAGAGAAATAGAAAATTAATATTTATGTAGTTCAACTAAAGGGTCTAAGGACCAAGATAAAGATTAAGTATACATTCAAATTATGATAAGGCTATGTTTTTTCTTTTTTATGCGCATGGTGCACTGACCGACTTTATGTATTCCAACAAATTATTATTCAAAACAAAATAATGGTAATATCAGATAAAATCTCAACCACTACTAATTAAATTGGGAGTTTAGCTTTTTAGTGAGATGAAATGTTTTATATTATAGAAAGGATTGAAATGTATCTAATATTGACTCTACTGTTCGTTAAGAAATTACCAAGTTACCAATGAACAAAGATGACCCGAATTTAAAGGAGTATTAGGTATACATATTAACATGTAGTATTATATATTTATATCTGAAAGTAATTATATTAATAGGATTCTTAAGGTAATCATGCAGGATAACTAACATGTAATATTGTTTCCTAAAACTAATAAGATTATAAGACTAATATCTAGAATTCCGTTTATGTCCTTTTATTATGAGTTATAATATTTAATATTATAAGGTTATTTTTGTAAATCGATATTGTATTCACGCTTTTATAATAATATAGATAGATAGATATGAAAAAATATGAGAAACAATTTGGGTATCAATAGCTGCCCCTCTTTACCCAGGAAGGATAAAAGAGCTGTCGAGTAAAGAAATGATGACCGATTTTGATCGAATGTAGTAATTTGAAAAATATAGACCGCTCTCTGGTTTCTAAGCTGCCTACATATCCCTGGTTTTACAGGAATCAGGCCGTGTGTAGTTCTGGACCCAACAGTGAATAAAACCGATGGAATTATTATAGAAATAGGGTTCTTTTGAGAAGGATAGTATCGGATGGATTTATGCAGAGTTATGAATATGAATCTAAAATGTAATGGATGTGTTATAGAGAAAGTACCTGAATAGGCATAGAATAAGAAGCGGGAATTGATGGTGGTTGGTTATGTTTAAAACATTTGTGGAATGTGAACATTGCAATCGAAAATCGGAGCGAAGATTGCTCCTGTTTGAAGAACAATTACTTCTTGGATTACTTGCAAAACTTAAAACACGATGCGCGCAAATATATATGAATTATTGCGAGAATTTAAACATGATGCAAATTCCCTTCGGACCAAGAAGGTTGTCTTTAGACGGTGAGGATAATATCCTTAGACCATGAAGCCCCTGGCCATGAATCATGAGATGAGAGATTCGCATGCCATGAAATGATGCTCTTGGGCCATGAGAATGGTTCCTCTAAACCATGACGCCTTTGAATAATGATGTGAGATATTGAGAGATCCTCATGCCATGACATGGTATAATGTCCCGGCCGGTCATTTCATGAGTTACTGCTCCGTTTTTCCCATTTCTACTTCTTATTGTCTTGTTCAGTTGCATTATGTGTTATTGGGTTGGTTGGCTCGGGTTAGGAGAGGTTTTGGTAAGGTTTGAGATACTTAGTCTCTTTTGAGAAAGCTTAAGTTGGAAAAATAAATCGGAGGTTGACTTATGTGGAATAGGGCTCGAATGTAAATTTTGATGATTCGGATAGCTCCAATAGGTGATCTGAGACTTAGGAGTGTGATTAGAACGTGTTTTGGAGGTCCGTTGTATCATTTGGGATGTGTGTGCAAAATTTCAGGTCATTCGGACGTGGTTTGGTAGACTTTTTTTTAATCAAAAGTGAGATTCGAAAGTTTTAGAGTTCTTAGGCTTGAATCCGATGTGTTTTGGTTGTTTCGGTGTTGTTTGAGGTGTTTTGAAGATTGGTATAAGTTTGGATGGTGGTATATCACCGGTTTGTGCTTTTGGTTGAGGTCTCGGGGCCTCGGGGTGATTTTGGATGATTGATGGAAAGATTGGAGTTGAGTTTGGGAGCTGAAGCATTTTTTCTACTATCATAACCGCACATGCAGTTGGTAGGCCGCAGGTGCGATGCTCGCAGAAGCAAAAGGCAAAAAGCTAATTCATTCAGAACTCAGTTAACTGCAGGCCAAGAAGAAGATCAGCGGGAACCATAGAAGCGGCTAAGGAAGCGCACCTGCGATGGCGCAAGTGCGAGGAGATGATCGGAGATGCGAAACTTGGACTTTAAGTGAAAACCGCAGATGCGGTGTCTTGGGTCGCAGAAGCGTTAATGGGGCCACAAGTGAGAAAATTCTGGGCCAGAAGGTATAAAAGATTTTCTTCACAATTTTTGAGATATTCTTCACCATTTGCATGCGAGTTTGAGCTTGGGGGAGCTATTTGAAGAGGTATTTCAAGGGGATTTTATAGAGGTAAGGTTGTGGACCCTAAACTCGTTTCGATGGTGTTTTTTCACTGATTTGGCTTGAAAATTAATGGAAATTAAGGGTAAAAATTTGGGAAATTAGGGCTTGAGATTGGAGACCTTTGAGCAAGGTTTGAGGGGTCATTTGTGGTCGCATTTTAAGACTTTAATTATGTATGAACTCATGGGGAGATAAGGAGTCTATTGATTTAAATTTATCGAATTTTAAGATGTGGTCCCGGGGGTCGGGTTGGACTAATTTCGGGAGTTTTGGTATAATTTAATTATTTTTGCATGGGTTTCGTTCCCTTAGATTACTCTAATGTTATGATTCTAATTTTGGGTAGATTCGACGTGAGTTGAGGCCGAGGCAAGAGGCAAAGGCGTCGCAGAGTAGTATTTCATCCGGTTTGAGGTAAGTAACCATTGTAAATTTGTAACTGAGGGTATAAAACCCCGCTATTTTGTATTATTTTGATAAATGAGGTGACACACATGCTAAGTGACGAGCGTGTGGGCATGCACCGGTAGGGATTGTGACTTGGTCCGTCCCGTAGCGACTACTAAGTCGCATACTTGATTTGAAATCTTATGATATCACGTATTTTAGAGATTGAAACTATATTACGGGTCGTATGCCATGTTTGGGGCCTTGTGCCCGACCTGTTGAGTCCCTTAATGGGCATTTTTACTATTTTTCCTCACTCTATTTATTTGAAAGCATGTCCTTAGTCATGTTTTACCTGTTTATTGTTTAAACCTGGTTTTTATCAATCTATTTCTTAAAATATGAAAACTATTTGGGTTGAGTTTCCCTGATTTCCACTGTTATACCCGAGGGGCTGTGAGGTTAACGACTGAGAGAGGTTGAGGACCTAATGGTGAGGATTATGTATATATATTATGGATCGGGCTGCATGCCGCATCAACATTATATATGTATAGTATGGATCAGGCTGCACGCCAATATTTATACGGATTCGGGCTGCACTCTGCAGTGATATATATATTAAATCGGGCTGCGCACCGCAGCATAAGATGCTTGGGCTGTAGGAGCCCTTCCAGAGTCTGTACACCCCCAATGAGCATAGTCGACTATAAACTATGGATCGGGCTGCACGCCGCAGCGATTATTATGATTATTACTATTATGAGATATTATTTATCCAGATTGTTGTGTGACAAGAGCTGGGTCACGAATGACCGAGAGGCTTGCCCGAGAGGCTGTATTCATGAGTAATACCTTGCCTGAGGGGCCTATTTATGAAACTGTTACTGATTTCACTATTCTTTTATAGTGAGCCTCTGTTGAAAGCTGTTAAGTAAATGATTTTTGAACATTTCAATTGAAATTGAAGTTTTTACGAAGTAACTGGCTTTTAAACTGTTGAGTTTGACTTGATATTCTGTTGTATGCTCTTATGTATGATTATTTAACTGCTCGTCGCTGCACTCAGACCATATTTACTTTAGTTACTTACTGAGTCGTTGTACTCACATTACTCCCCGCACTTTGTGTGCAGATAGGTAACCGAGCAGTAGAGTGAGGGTTCTCAGCATTTTCGGAGCTTATCGGAGACTGCAAGGTAGTTGTACGACGTCCGCAACCCTGCTTTCCTCCTTCCTATCCTTGTTTTTCTGCATGTTTAGACTTATCATGTATTAGACAGTCAGACTGGTTGTATTTAGAGGCTCTAGACTTGTGGCACCAGATGGTTGGGTTGTGTTTGGTTTGTTTTTATACTGTCTTTCCACACATTTTAGTGATTTAAATATTTCTCATGCAAATTTGGAAGCGTAATCAGTATTAGAAAAAAAATGGTTTACCAAAAGGAATTTAATATGGTTATTTGTTTGGGTTGGCTTGCCTAGTATTGTGATAAGCTCCATCACGATCGGGGTATTTGGGGTCGTGACACATGGTGTCTTCAGGCTATGAGGATGACGCCTTCGGACTATGATGCCTTTGGATAAGATGGCGATGTTTCAGCCCATGAGATGCAGAGATATGATGTTGGGTCATATTAGAGAAACAAGACAGAGCTTAGTCTTGCATAAGATTGGGATAGAGCTTAGCCCCGGGAAGGCAAAATAGTGCTAGATTTCTTGTAGCATAGCATTCAGCATCAGGCAAAGAAAGGCAGAACTTAGCTTTATGCAATTAGAAAGGCAATGCTTAGCCTCATGCAAGAAAGGGAGATAGTGCTTAGTCTCATGAAATGAAAGGCAATGCTTAGCCTTACGCAGTTGAGGAGGCAGGGCTTAGCCTCATACAAGAGGAGGAGACAGGGCTTAGTCTCATACAATAGAAGGCAGCGCTTAGTCTAATGCAATTTGGGGAGGCAATTCTTAGCCTCAAGCAAGAAAAGGAGATAGGGCTTAGTCTCATGCAATGGAAGGTAGTGCTTAGCCTTATGAAATTTGGGAAGGTAATGCTTAGCCTCATGCAAGAAAAGGAGATAGGGATTAGTCTCATGCAATGGAAGGTAGTGCTTAGCCTCATGCAAATGAAGAGGCAGAGCTTAGCCTCATATAAGATTTGAGACAGTGCTTAGTCTCATACAAGTGGAGGTCAATGCTTAGCCTTATACAAATAGGGAGACGGGGCTTAGCCTCATGCTAGATTCGAGACGGTGCTTAGTCTCATGCAAGTGGAAGGCAATGCCTAGCCTTATGCAAATAAGGAGGCAGGACTTAGCCTCATGCAAGGTTTGAGACAGTGCTTAGTCTCATGCAAGTGGAAAGCAATTCTTAGCCTTATGCAAATGAGGAGGCAGGGGCTTAGCCTCAATCAATATTTGAGACAATGCTTAGTCTCATACAATGGACAAATAGCAAGTAGGAGCAGAATATTTCTTAGCTGGAGATGTATTTGCATTTGGCAACCTTGCCATTATGAAGATAGTGATTTTGGTATGTGTATACTTGCGACTGCTCCTGTCATTTTTATTGTGCCTGCATCCAAACAAAAATTGTGAGTTTTGTGGGGAAGGTTGGTTCGTTTCTTCGCCTTCTTTCTTTGCTCTGGGGATCCTGTTTAAGTTACCCTGGGTAACATCTGGCTGCCATAGAAATAAAGTTTTTGAAAAAATATGCGTGTATTTCATGAAATAGAGTTATTTAGAAAACATAGTATTATGTAACATCAAGTAAATTAGATGAACTAATGACTGTGACACTTTTAGAGACATCTTGACTTCTTCGTATTAGAATTTTTAGGGTCTTCCTCAAAATTCTGCCCCAGTTTAGTAAGCGATCCTTCGTTGTTCTGCATGTGCCTAAGTTTGTTGGATTTGATCTGAAATTTTGAGGGTCCTCCTCAAAATTCTGCCCTAGTTTCTGATTGTGGGGAAAATTTTATTGAGATATGACCGAACCCACAGGGCTGTCTACGTATCCCTCTTAAACGGGAATCAGGTCAAGCATAGTTTAGTTACATCAGATGAAGAAATGTAAACAATTTAAATATAGTATCTCTTGACTGTGTCCTAATTGATAGGCTTTGGCCAAACTTCTCCGTCCATTCCTGCGAGTATGAGTGCTCCTCCTGTTAGTACCATGTGAACCATGTAAGGCCCTTGCCAATTGAGCGAAAACTTTCTTTTGGCTTCATCTTGGTGTGGGAAGATCCATTTCAACACCAGTTGCCCCGGTGTAAACTGTTTGACCCTTTTGTTGAAAGCTCTGGACATTCTGTTCTAATAAAATTGACCCTAAAATACTGCATTAATTCTTTTGCCATCGATAAGAGCCAATTGTTCATAGCGACTCCTTATCCATTATGCATCACTAAGCTCTATTTCTTGTATAATTCTCAAAGAAGGAATCTCGACCTCGGCGGGAATGACATCTTCAGTACTGTCAACAGCATGTAGGGAGTTACTCCAGTTGATGTGCGAACTGTGGTATGATATCCTAATAATGCAAATGGTAATTTCTTGTGCCATTTCTTGTGGTTGCCTACCATTTTCCTTAGAATTTTCTTGATGTTTTTGTTAACGGCTTCCACGGCTCCATTCATTTGAGGTCTGTATGCTATGGAATTCTTATTCTTGATCTTGAAGATTTCACACATAGCTTTCATTAAATCATTGTTGAGGTTGGCGGCAGTGCCAGTAATTGTAAGCACGTGATTTTTGCCTTGCGTGAATTACTCCTATAGAAGACAAGAGGGGTTGCTCTGATGATAAGCAACCTCCACTTCCAACCAAGAGGTTGTAAGTTCGAGTCTCCCCAAGAGCGAGGTGGGAAGTTCTTGGAGGGAAGGTTGTCGGGGGTCTATTTGGAAACAGCCTCTCTACCCCAGGGTAGGGGTAAGGTTTGCGTATACACTACCCTCCCCAGACCCCACTAAGTGGGATTATACTGGGTTGTTGTTGTTGTTGTTTTTGTTCTGAATTACTCCTATAGAACTCCCAAAATTAGGATTTTTCTTTTAATTATTTGAATTATTGCATAATTTTTGTGTTTGTTTGCATTTTGTATAGATGTTTAATTTATTTAATTTATAAAAAATATAAAAATATGTTGCATTTGCATTTAGGGTCCTGTTTTAAATTTTTAGGCTAATTAGTTAATTAATGTCACAAAAATAAAAGAAAATAACAAAAATAGTTTATTTTGCATTTTAACTTTTCAATTTTCGATTTTTTTTAGTTTAGGACTTAATTAAGTTTTGAGAAGCAATAAGTTTATTAATTTCATTTTAGAATTAAATCAGACTTTATTTTTTAATTTGTAAATTTGAAAATGGTAAAAAAAAGAGAAAGAAGAAAAGGGTCTTAATAAAATACCCAATTTTTGGGCCAGCCCAAACCAAATACCCGGTCAAAACCCCATACCCGGCCTAAAATCCAGTAAAAACCCGGTCCAGGCCCCCCTCTAATCAAAACGATCCCATTTTGTGTTGAGGAATCTCAACCGTTGATTTTTTTTATTCGACGGTCTTGAACTAGGGGTGTCATTAATACTTACACGTCCAAACGCCCCCCCCCCCCAAACTCTTCTCTCTCACTCTGCTTTTCCCTCATCAGAGACCCCTTCATCGCCACCATCTGTCGCCCGCCGGAAATTGCCCCACGGCGGCGGCCGGCAGCCAACTGCCACAAAAATCCCACCCCTGAGCTCTCTCCGCCTCCCTATCCCAAATCTCCAAACACCTCCTCTCAAATCCCCCTGGAACGCCTCGAATTTCAGAAATTGTAATGCTACCACGATGTTCTCCGGTGGTGGCG
>MU680365.1:5713-25809 GCA_026770625.1 Nicotiana glauca | reverse complement strand
GATATAGGTATTATATGAACTGTGCGGACGAAAATAATCAATCGCTGAGAAGAATCATCCGATAGAACCACACAGAAACAAATTGTAACAACATTTACATTCAAACATGAATTGAAACAGAATACAAGTAGTAGAAGAGAATTCAACTCAATTAAAATCTCATAACATGAAACGAAAGGAACCTGTAGAAGCTAAAATATCAGCAAGAGATTCAACGACAACTCCACTTCGAGTTCCAGAATCCA
Source organism: Nicotiana glauca (assembly GCA_026770625.1). Taxonomy (NCBI): domain Eukaryota; kingdom Viridiplantae; phylum Streptophyta; class Magnoliopsida; order Solanales; family Solanaceae; genus Nicotiana; species Nicotiana glauca. The sequence goes on along the minus strand of MU680365.1, from coordinate 25,564 downwards.
AATGAGATATAAGCTTCGAAATCGAACAAAAATTTTATTACACAATTCCAATTAGAATCAAAAGAAATTCGCTCAATCTAACAAAATTAAATCCTAGCTCTTTCTCTGGATTTTCTCTTCGATTTTCACTCTCCAAATCTTCTCTCAAATTTTCCGGAATCTCCTCTCTTCTCCGTCGCCTTCCATCTTCTATAGCCTTCAAGCTTGGCTCAGTGAAGGGATGATAGAGACACGCTATTTTCGTGTCTCTATCTAATAAAGAAGCTTCCGATATTAACAAGGAAAATGGATTGGGCTCGGGTAGTGCTTTTGGGCCTGGGTATTGAGGGTATTTTTCTGAATTTGTTTTGGGCCTAGGGGTGTTTTGGCCCCAAAAATCATTGTATTATATTCCCCTTTATATTTGTTTTTGTATTTTCCTTCCATTATTTTCACTTGTATTTTTGTATTCATTTTTAAAATTGTAATATATCATATATATATTTTGTATTTTCTTTATTTTATAAAATTGAGAGATTAAACTAACAATTATGCTAATTAAAGTCTAAAAATTATTTAATAACTATTTTGTTGTAATGTCCAATTAAAATAATAAAATACTAAAATGAACTATTTTGTGATTTTCTTTAGATTGTTAAAATGAATTAATTCATATTTTTTATATTTTTTTTATTTTTTAAAACTTTTTTTTAACATGAGTTATTATGCAACCAATTAATACGAAAAATGCAACGAAATTATTAATTATTGTAAAATTATTTAATTTGAAATTTTTGGAATAATTTGCTTAGGGTAAAAATCACGTGCTCACAATATGTATATTTAAATAAATTTATCAATGCTGCATGTACAAAGTCAAAGACATTTTTGTCTATAATAATACCAATTAGTTTAATTTGACCTCTCGTTAAGAATTAAATCTTCAAGAATGAATATTCGACGCGTTGTTTTGTCAGTAAACTCTACTTCTCAGAGATTTGTTTCTGTTTACTTCTTTATTTTATTTTTTTGACTTTTGAGGAATCAATTGGTTTGAATAATTGAATGTGTTGTTTAATTAGTGAAAGGAAAGAATAGTACTCTATAACCTAGAAACTTGTCCAATCTGCCAACAGGTTATTTGCAGTGTAAACTGAATAAGCACTTCTTTTTCTTTTTTCGTATAAATGTCACCTTTCTTTTTTCTTTAGACTTACTGCAATTAATGAGGTATACCGTAGTAGTTCTACCAGTAAATTCACACTAAATTCTAGCATCACCTTTCTTTTCCTATAGTTATGTGACGACCCAAAGGATCATCATCTATTTTCCCATCCACTTTGTATTTCCGAGTCTTGAAAACCTCATTTTCACCTGTCTCGATTTGCATCAGCAGTCGGGCGCGTAGCCGGAAAACTTTTATGTTGAGATATGTGAATTCTATGAATGAATAATTTTGATATTAAAATGATTAAAGTTGACTTTGGTCAATATTTTTGGTAAACGGACCCGGACCCGAGATTGGACGGTCCCAAAATTTCCGTAGAAAAATATGGGACTTGGGCATGTACCCGGAGTCGAATTCCGAGGTCTAGAGCCCGAGGAAAGAATTTTTCCGTCAAATTTTTTTCTGAAATTATTAAGGAAAATGAAAATAAAAATTGAATAAAAGACTATGGTATCGGGATCGTATTTTGGTTCCGACGCTCGGTACAAGTTTTAAATATGTGTTAAGCGGTCTCTGTAAAGTTTGGACGAAATCGGACGTCGTTTGACGTGTTTTGGACCTAGATATCTAAAGTTGGAAGTTTATGAAGTTTGAAATGAAAATGATGATTTTGAGACTTGATTCATTGATGTTGATATTATTTTGGCGATTTGATCGCACGAGTAAGTCCGTAGGATATTTTTGAGGTTGTGTGCATGTTTGGTTTGGAGCCCCGAGGGCTCGGGTGAGTTTTGGATGGGGGTCGATTTGCATTTTTGAACTTTGGAAAAATAGTTACAGGTCGGGTCTGATATCTTCGCATTTGCGAAGGATTTCTCGCAAATGCGAGACTCGCAAATGCGGACTCCCCATCGCAAATGCGAAGTCTGGGGAATTGTCTTGGGATCGCAAATGCGAATAAATTGTTCGCAAATGCGAGTAAGGGATTTCCAGGCATTGGTCGCAAATGCGATCACAGTGCCAGCAAATGCTAGAGTGACAAGATCGCAAATGCGAAGTCTGCACTTAGGCCCAGTGTTCACAAATGCAAACTGAAATCTCGCAATTTCCAGCCCTGTTTTGTTCGCAAATGTGAACCTATGTTCGCATTTTCCATATCCGCAGCCCAGCAAATTTTATACTTAGTCGAAATTTCACCACTTTTCACCATTCTTTCAAAACCCAAACATCATAGGCGATTTTTCAAGAGCAAACTTTATCCCAAATCACTTGTAAGTTAATTTTTACTCAATTCTTTCAATCTTTAATATCATTAAACATGTTTTCCACTTGAAATCAAGAATTTTCATGGGTGAAATTGGGGTTTTTAGGTAGAACCTAGGTTTCCTATAAATTGGGGAGTTGGACCTCGATTTGAGGTTCGTTTTAAAAATAAATTACATATTTGAGTTCGTGGGGGAATGGGTAACCGAGTTTTGGTCCGAACCTCGTGTTTTGACCATGTGAGCCCCGGGGGCATTTTTGGAATTTTTGGGAAAAATTTGGGAAAATCATTTTTATGCATTCAAATTGATTCATATAGTGTTTATTAAAGTAATTGAACAATTTGTGATTAGATTCGAGCGAATTGGAGGTGGAACCGCGAGGTAAAGCGATAGTTGAGGATTAAGTGGATTTCAAGGCTTTGAGGTAAGTGTTTGGTTTAACCCTAGCTTGAGGGAATAAGAGTTGAGTCTTGTTGATAGTTGCTATGTGATCGAGTACGATGCATAGGCATGGTGACGAGTATCTATACATCGGTGTCTAGCATGACCGTGAGTCCTTATAGTGTGATTATCATGACTTGGTTGTGAACTCCGTGATTATTGGAGGATTTCTATATGTTGTAAATAACATGTGAGCGGTGATATGATTACTTGATTCTTTGGAACGTTGGCTCAAAATAGTAGAGTGGGTTATAAGATAAGAAAAGTAAGAAAGAGAAAGCGTTGTTGATTATTCCCTTGCCGGGACGTATGGTTGAACTTATTGGATTCTTTCCCTTGCCGGGATTTTGTCAAATATTTGCTTATTTTATGTCCCTTAATTGTGACTGTTGTTTAGGAAGTCAGACTGTTAAATGATATTGACGATCGGGTTGCACGCCGCAACAATGATATATGAGGGTCGGGTTGCGCGCCGCAACAATGATATGGGTCGGGTTGCACGCCACAACAGTGGTATTTGTGGAGCGGGTTGCACGCCACAACAATGGTATTTGTGAAGCGGGTTGCACTCCGCAACAGTGGTATTTGTGGAGCGGGTTGCACGCTGCAACAGTTATTGATACTATGTGTTTGTATTGAGTATTGATTCCTTGTTCATTGTGAATCTAAGCTGTTTTAGTTTTTTACTCGGGATTACTGTTAATATTGTATCTCCCCATAGCATGTTTCCCCCTCCCATGTTGTTAATTGCCTTGTATTCGATTTCTGCTGTATATTTATAACTGCACAAGTTTATGTGGTATCCAGTCTTGCCTCGTCATTACTTCGCCGGGGTTAGGCAAGACACTTACCAGCACATGAGGTCGGTTGTGATGATGCTACACTTCTGTATATTTTTGCACAGGTCCAGGTTTTGTGGAGTAGCAGCAGCATTAGTGCGGGAGCATGCTTTCATTTTTACGAGACCGAGGTAGCCTTGCAGGCGTCCGCAGGCCCGGCGTCTCTACTTTATGTTCTCTTTTAGACTGTTGCCTCATTGTTTTCGAGACGGACAACTTATATATTTCTTTCAGACCATTGTATTTAGTATATTCTTAGTAGTCCGTGAGTACTGTGACACCAAATCTTGGGTAGAGGCTATTAATGACTGTTCCGCTATATGATTCGTATATTATAAATCAGACTTCCGCTATTATTCTTGTTAAATTTCATGTTCTATATTGATGCTGTAAACTGTTAAAATAATTATCTAGTAATGAAAGGGTAAATAAGTTGGCTTGCCTAGCTACCACGAGTAGGCGCCATCACGATCCCGATGATAGGAAATTCGGGTCATGACAAGTTATTGTTATATTATTATTGTTATCGCTAATGTTAGGGCGGATGCATGCTCACGATATCGCTATGTCAGAAAATTTTATGGAACATATATATTAATCCTATATATGTGGAAACAAATAACAGAAAAATATGACACAACTTAACATAGACTATTATATTACTTGGCATGTTGGTTAATTCTTGATTTTGCTCTTAGAGGTTGGAGGTTCGAAACTCAACTATGATATATTTTTCGTAATTACTTGAAAGAGCCTCTAATATTAAAAATTATAGTTGGGTAGAATTGAACTTTGACCTCTTCTAACTTAAGACTCAACAAAATCAATATCTAAAGTTACTCCTTATCTAGAAATGTGATGAATAATTTTTTTATTTTTATTTTTTATAAATATCGACGCGGGTTACAACTTTTTTTTGACGTACACACCAGGTTATTATCATCTTCTTTAAAGTAAAGAAAAAGAGAACCACGACTACACAATAATGGTCCACTCGTCAAAATTGGTCGCAGAAGGCCTCAAGTTGGTCACCTTTTCGATAACTTTTTTTCTACAGAAGTTCTGTGAGAGTGATATTTTTGTTCGTACTGTTGGGCCACAGCTTCTACTCAAGTTTCTCTTCTATTCTCATTTTCTTTCAAATTATACTCCCTTTTAATTTATGTGAACATATTTTTTTTTGATCCGTATAAAAAAGAATCATCCCTTTCCTTATTTAGAAATATTTTACTTTTATGCAATGATTTATAGCCACACAAAATATATGTGCCTCATTTTACAGTCAAAATCGCGTGGCATAGCCACTTTTACGGTTGGCTATTGAAAAATAGCCACCATCGATGATGTCATCGATTTGTAGCCAGTTTAACTTAAAATATAGTGGAAAATGACATAATTGCCCTTGAACTATTTAACATACCGTTTAGTTACTTTTTACTTTTTATCGCCCGCCTCTTTGTTTGCACATCATTGCGGAAGGATTTGGCTTTCGTCAAACCACTTTTCTTCGAATCTTGTCTAATTTTCTTCAAAATTATCTGGGTAAGTATTGTTTTTATAATAATATGTTTGAATTTTCGTTCTTATTGTTATTTCGTTAGGTTTTAGTTTGATTTCTGTACTGTTAGGGTTTAAAATATACTGGATGTCATCTGTGTGTACGCTTTTTCTCGACGAGTTCTGTTTGGGCTAGAATATAGTTAAGTTTTGTTTCAATGCTATATATTTTACGGGACGTCACCTGTGTGTAAGATTTTTCTCCATTATATTATACTGGATGAGTTCTGTTTGGGTTAGCACATAGTTGAGTTTTGATTCAATCCAATATATTTTACAGGATGTCACCTGTGTGTAAGCTTTTTCTCCAGTATATTATACTGGATGAGTTCTGTTTGAGCTAGCATATAGTTGAGTTTTATTTCAATCCAGTATATTTTACGGGACGTTACCTGTATGTAAGCTTTTTTCTCCAGTTTATTATACTGGACGAGTTCTGTTTGGGCTAGCATATAGTTGAGTTTTTGTTTCAATGCTATATATTTTACGGGACATCATCTGTGTGTAATCTTTTTCTCCAGTATATTATACTGGACGAGTTATGTTTGGGTTAACATATAGTTGAGTTTTGTTTCAATCCAATTTACTCGAATTAAATAATTTATTATTTTATTTCCTGTATAATACACTAGAATTGTATATTGTAAAACCACTATTTCCTATATTTAAAACTGGAGGTGAATAATGCAGATTTTTTATCCTTTATTCGTCCAATTTTGATTACGCGCTAGAAAATATGCTGGAAGTATATATTGTAAAAGCACTATGTCCTGTATTTAATGCTGGACGTGAATAACCCAAATGTTTTAACCCTAAATTCATCTATTTTTGGTTATTCCCTATAAAATATGCTCGAATTGCTACTTATTAAGGCTTATATCATAATGGAGAAGTATAAAATATTTAAAATTTGATACCTAGAATAATTTACTGGAATTAAATAATTTAATATTTTATTTCCTGTGTAATCCTGTATATTACACAGGAGATCTATATTGTGAAAACTATAATGTCTTGTATTTAATACTTGACATGACTAATCAAAATTTTTTTCTACCCTAAATTTGTCTAATTTTGGTTACTCCCTGTAAATTATGCTGGAATTGCTACTCATGAAGGCATATAAGCCAGTATTTTATAATGCTGAAGTGAAAAATAGTGAAAACCTGGTATCCAAAAAAATTTACTCGAATTAAATAATTAATTATTTTATTTCCTGTATACTATACTGGAGTTGTATATTGTAAAACCACTATGTCCTGTATTTAATATTGGACGTGAATAATGCATATTTTTTTATCCTTTATTCATCCAATTTTTATCCCGCTAGAAAATATGTTGGACGTATATATTGTAAAACCACTATGTCCTGCATTTAATACTTGACGTGAATCATCCAAATTTTTTAGTCCTAAATTCATACAATTTTAATTACTCCCAATAAAATATGCTGGAAATGCTACTTATGAAATTAAATATGCGAATATATTATAATGGAGAAGTTGAAAATCTTGGAACTCCCAACGTTTATGGCGTATGATACAAGTCACTCTAGTATAGCTTCCTATAAAATTTAATCATTTCGTCAGTACTTCATGACTATTGGATGCAGTCTTTTATGCATTTTTAGCCACAAATTACATTATACGTTGGGAGTTGTATAAAACTAATAATTACATTTTGGATAATAAGTTGGATATTATAATTTTACAGGATTATACATTTTTTTATTCAATTTTTATTTGTTTGTGTAATTTTACTTCCTGTATATGATGCTGGAATTTATCACGACCCCAATACCACATCCCATTACTAGTTTATAACATTTAATTTAACAGCTTAACAAACCTATTAACCAAATAATTTTAGATAGAGACAGCATGAAACACTGACATAACCAACATCTCCCAAAGTCCTGGGGTCATGAGTCTAGAGCCTTTAATAACACAGAGTAATAATTCCTCAGTCATACTGATGATCTAAAATGCGGAAAGATAAAAGGGATAGGGGAGGGGTCGGGTCCTGCGAACGTCAGGCAACTACCTCGACAACTTCTGAAAAACTCTGAAAGCAGCAAATAGCTCGGCTATGCTCCCGGGACACCTGAATCTGCACACGTGGTGTAGGGAGTAAAGTGAGTACTTCTAACTCAGTGGTAATAGACATATATAATAACTGAGCGGTAAGAAAATACGTAAAGCACTCCATCATGCTATACAGGACAGTAAGACCCTTGAGAAAACAGTAATTCCATGAAAATCCATTAGAAAATATCTGGGTCAGTTAAAAACCTCTTTTAAAAATATCCTTTTCCCAACAGTCAAGCAATTGAATGCATAATCAGATAGTGCAAGTCCGCACATAAGTCAGCCCCTCGGGCACAACACTCCATTACAAATAACACCAGAGTATCTGGTAACAGTGCAAGAAATAGCATGGATGCCAATGATATGAGAGTGCTGAATGTCATGCCACGTAGCACAAACAGGAACCAATGCATGAATGCAATGCAATGCACATGACCGCTGTGGCGTATAACCCGATCCATTTGGGTACCCGCGCTCACTGTGGGGGTTCAGACTCCGGAGGGGCTCCTACAACCCAAGTATAATATCAATATCACACCGCTGCGGCGCGCAGCCCGATCCATCCTCAGTCCAGAAATACACACATAACACTACGGCGGTGTGCAGCCCGATCCACGCTCAGTCCAGTATAATATCATTTAAGTCTAGTAAAATAGCAGTTCTCAGCTCAAAACGTCAGTATAATATTATTTAAGTTTTTAAATCTTAGAAAGATGACTGAGTTGACAAAACAATATTTAAAACCTTTGGACCGAGATCAAATAACATGCAAAGTAATGCAAAAACAGTGATATCAATTCCTGAAGGATTCAAATAATCGGCACGAAGCCCAAAACATGGCAATCAGCCCAAATCATGATAGCATCAAGTAGGTTTCAGTCAATCACGCAGTAAAACCAACAACCGGGACGGACCAAGTCGCAATCCCCAACGGTGCTCTACCCCACGCTCATACCTGGCGTGCAAGTCACCACAATACAGCACTATGATGTGCAAATCCAGGGTTTCAAACCCTCAGGATATCATTTACAAGTATTACTCACCTCGAACCGGTGAAATCTCTAGCTCGCGATGCCTTTGCCCCATGAATCGGCCTCCACGCGCGTCGAATCTAACCAAACTCAGAGCGAATACATTACAATATGCCAAGGGAACAATACCCAATCGAAAACAATCGATAAGTGAAAATCTCGAAACTAGCAAGATCCGAGCCCCGGGCCCACCTCTCAAAATCCATAAAATTTTACATCAATACGATCCTTATCTCGCCACGAGTTCCTACATATCAAATACACAAGAATCAGAGTCCATTTGACCCCTTAAATCATCAATTCAAACTCTCTTAAGTTTCAAGCCCTAACCCCCATTTTTAACCATTAAATTCCTTGAATTTCAGTGTTTTATCCATGATTTTACACTATATAAACATAATCCGAGTCCAATAGTTCATACCTGATCAAACCTCTTCGAATTCTCTCCAAAATCGCCCAAGAATCGCCTAAGCCGAAGTTCAAAATATTTTTCTTCTCTTTCAAAATTGTGAACCACTGTTCACTTAACCCAGGTCGATTTTCGCTTCTGCGGTCAAGTAACCGCACCTGCGGTTACCGCACACGCGACCAAATGACCGCTTATGCGGTCTGACTTAAAATCCACCGAACCGTTTTTGCGGTCAAGAACCGATTTTGCGGTCGCCGCATTTGCGGATCCACTTCCGTTTTTGCGGAAAACTCTGGTCCCTCAAGGACTGCTTTTGCGACCAATACGCCGCATCTGTGGAGCCGCTTATGCGGTCCCTTTTCCGCAGATGCGGAAACAACAGAACCAGCAATACAAACCTGAAGCCAAACTCAAAACTTCTCGCTTTTAACACCCGATCTCACCCCGAGGCCCCCGGGACCTCAACCAAAAGCACAGATATGATCTATTACCTTATTCAAACTCGCTCGAACCATCAAACACTATCGTTAACATCAAAATCCTCAATTATCCTCAAATCAAAGCCTAAGTTTCTTACAAACTTCTGAATTGCACATTCGATCAAAAACCCGACCTAACCACCTCCGAATGGCCCGAAACTTTGCACACATATCCAAAAATCACCTAACGGAGCTACTACAACTCTTGGATTCCATTCCGACCCTCGGATCAAAATCTCACCTATCAACCGGAATCTGCCAAAATTCAACTTCGCCAATTCAAGCCTAATTCTACACCGAACCTCCAAAATCAATTCCGATCGCACTCCTAAGTCAAAAATCATCCCCCGAAGCTAACCGAATCATCAGAATTCACATCCGAGCCCTCTAACTAACAAGTCAACTTTCAGCTGACTTTTCCAAAACAAGATCTCTCCTTTAAGAGACTAAGTGTCTCCTTTCTATCTAAAACCAATCCAATTCTACTCGATCACCTCAAGTACCAATAATGAAGCATAGAGAAACATAATATGGGGGAAACGGGGCGGTAACTCACGTGACGACGGGCCGGATCGTCACTTCCTCCCCAACTTAAACAAACGCTCGTCCTCGAGCGTACCCAGAGTTGTCCTAAAAGCCAACCAATAGCTAAATGACCTTACCAAGCATACACCCGGGGTGATCCCACGTCACCCTATCTTACATAGGTCCGATAATATAACACAGCTGAAATTTCACAGCCCAACTAGGCCATAAACGGTAGAAGCACATTGCACTTTCTGAAAATATAAACAAGACCAGAACCTCACATCTATACTCAGTATAAGTCCGAACCAGCTGTAATATCCCATACCTGTAACCTCCGAGAATCATATGATATACCACATAATCCAGCACTTGAAACGATAACTTCTATTCACAGCAGCTATCCACAACAACCATATACTGATAGAAACCTCTTATTAGCTAAAGTCTCATTCCAACACTTCATATCCTACCAATGATAATGAAACACACAGCAAACCGTAACCATTTCTCAGATCAACTACTCATGAAACAGCTTCCTTTTTCACTAATACCACAGCAGATTTCCGAACCGAACCTCGATATTCTTCTTCCAACAAGCTGTAATCAAATCTGCTCGTGTTCATTAATGATTCCCACAATCACCTCGAATCCAACACACCACTCTGGTGATATGGCACCTCATCATAGGCCTAAGCCATAACTTGCATAATCCACGCACCAATGAAGGGCGGTCTGAACATACTCAATTTATGACAAATAACTCAAACAAAAGAGCTGTAACTCAAACTCCTCAGTACCATCACAACACAAGGCTGGGACCCCATCCCACATCATAGAAATAGAATACCTGAATCTACCCTGAAGGGTCTAATCTCCATGTAGTCTCGCTACGATGCGCGATCTTATCCAAACACTGTTACACATGAAGCACCTCAAGTCACCATGCTCAAAATAGATAGCCACGCACAGATTGGTGCCTGAAACCAAGCAATCCATCACACCCACGGTGAAGTAAGTAATATACACCATTCAATCCTGAAAGGACACAACCCATGCGCCATTCGCCGAGCAACACCCAATACGGACTTTCCTCAGAAACCAGGAAGCAAGGCATACAAAGTAACATATGGAAAACTATTCTCAACATCACACTGTTGCGGCGTGCAACCCGATCCAGATAACATACCCGTGGCGGCGTGCCACCCGATCCACACAAATATCTCACATAGGGAGATGCACATCGAGCCAAATTTGCTCATTATAACAAAATACCGAGTATCGGTCGTAAGCATACTAAGTGCATAATGATATCTACTTATAGCGTTGTAAGCTACAAAACTCAACTTCCACTATGAATCTCGATAGCGCCGCACTATATGTGCCCACAGTCCGAAAATCATAACGCCTCACAGCACAGAAAGCAACTCATAGATCTCCAAGATCACTAGCAGGATCAATAACGATCGAATCAACCTATCCTTCATCAGTATAATTTGGGGCCAACCAAGCCAACTCAAGCTAAACACGTAGCCAATCAGCTTACCAACAAACTCATTACCAAGAAGCTTGAAGGTGCTTCTTCCACTACTATAACTCATTCCGGAGCCATACGATACGGTACCCGACACCAAATAATTGCTGAAATCCACAGTCTCGCCCCGCGACATGCCCGGCCACAAGGAACGCATCCGAAAAGTCCCTCAATACCGGAACCGAATCAATGGTAGAAACCTCTATACTGACATCCATCACAAAGACACAATTAAGGAAAGCAATCCTTCCCAGCCGTCCAGTGATCTTTGGAACAGAACCATTCAGCTAGAACATAGTCTGATGCACCTCGCCACGCAACCTGTGGCCTTTTCCAACATAACCCATAGCACAATAGTCTAGAATAACCCAACACCGAGACAACCAGTCTACACCCCAATATCATATCCAGAATCTAATATACCAAGCAAAGAAAGATCCACTCGGGCTTAAAAACCCCCAATAGCCGCTAACGGTACCAATACACACTATCCACAACCACTACATAGCCTGAACATGATAATCCCCAATCTCCAGCTCCACATAGCACACAAATTACTATACCTGATCCCAAATTCTGCAGTATAAATACATATTACACCTCGAGTACCCAATCATTCCACAAAAGATATTCTAAAATTCCCCCTGTGCCACCAAACAAACTCAGATATCAATAGTCGATCTATCAAGGAAATGCCGCAACCATACCGAGGTGCCATCAACTTAATCACATTGCCCTTTTTCTGAAATATATACCCTCGTCAAATCACTATGATTAGAAACACCGTTTCCTTAGTCATATAAGGATCATTCACCCTAATCCTCTGAAGATCGATTCTTAAATCACCTGCAGCTGCCCGTACTGCTTAAGAATTTAATGACTTTCCATTTCGAACTGAACCGAACCTTACACACACAAATCCCAATCCTCCACGACATATAGCATATACCAAGCCATACTAGGATAACATGAGAACTCTTATCTCCCTTCCGCGCCACAGACATCGACGCACTCAACTAGTCAAGAACTTTCATTGACCCCATTTAGAAGAAAACTCATTACACACTCCATGCTTCGCATACCCATAGGAAATATACTTATCTTTAAACCACGGTAAAACCCAACAAGAACATCTCTGCCAACTCCATTTGTACAAGCTAAATTGCCAGGACTGAATCCTTCTATCGAAACCAAGCTGAGCAAGCCGTCAAAACCCAAGAGCATGTTGCAAAATGCCTGTAAAAGCTCATTACCTCGAACACATACAAAGAATTAATCATATCCTTAGCATACCGATTTGGTCTATTATCAAGCTATTCTGTCTATCAAATTTCTCTTTTTATTCATCATCAGCTTGATATTTCTCCCTTGCTGTAGCATCACAATGCCTCAATCCAGGCTCACCACACGAGACTCGAACGTAAGACCACACTGTCTAAGACCCATAGGCCACAAAATGCTTTCTCAACTGTGCCCAAAAATACCACATTCCAGAATACTTTACTTGAAGACCTTCGTGCGAATCACAATTCGTTACCATTACTTCCCAGATACTGATACATAGAATCCCATAATTAGCATAAATACCACAAGTCTTGATCCATTCCTAATGAAAACACAGTCCTTAGCCACATACCCAACCTTAAGACATCGGATGGTTACATGCAAAATCTTGGACACAATAAAACCATTCTCGAGCGTCATTCACTCTTACACAACTGTAAATTATCTGACTTAATGAACAGAACTACTCGTGCCTTATTAGCACTCTGACACCGCAGAACATGAGCTCATACCAATACAAACAACCATCTTCCTTCGCTATACACTGAGCATTCTTTATCAACGATAGCTCAAGACATCCTAGTATTTTCTCACACCTACGAAGCACCATGTAACCTTCGTCAAAATTTTGCTTTATTCGTGCCATTCTCGGCTCAATTTCTGCAACCAGGACTGATCCGCCCGCATACCTTAAAACGGAACCAACATAGCACATAACTGTGCTATCAGCTAATCAACCGCAACCTCCCCAACTTGGCCCGAAACCATCTATGAGGACACATTTAATAACCCATAATACTTCTACTCTAATGATGCCACAATATTATAGCGAGATTAAACTCAAATCATCTACTAGTTTATGAAAACAAAGATCCTTGGATACTGAAATCCTCTACAAACCTCACATTCATCCCCACATTAGCTAAGTTCGCTATTTGAAGCGACCCAAATTTTCAAATTACAACACATACCTTTCAATTACACATGAGATCTTCTAACAATATACATAAGAATCGTACCACTTAAGAACACTCCACAGGTGATAACCCACCTGCTTCACCTCAGTTTAGTATTTCAGCACACCTTCCACCATCATACACATAACACAACCATTTAGTCTTCCTGAGTCTGAACTCATATCGCCACACGCAATATACTTCACTTCTCAACTAGGAGACACGAAAGTATTCTTCACGCGCCCATAACTCGGGCCACACATCGAATCACAATAGGAATCGAACACTTAACAATTCACCTACTATCCAACAGACTTCTTCATCACTATCGAGTCACATTGATACATCTCGCAGCACTAACATACTCATCACATGGATATCCAACCGCCATTCCGGCTAATAAGGTCAACACTGAACATATAAGTTCAAAACACTTGCTCACATGATCAGCACCTCAGTGCTCAAGCCATACGTAAGATACGGCCTCAAGTCCTCCAGACTGGCCCAACATCAAACTAATGGGATCACATCTCGCCCCTTGATCGGGGAATCACAAGCCATCAAGGCACATACAATACTGAGCGCTCACGTACGCATACAGACGTGTGGAAGGAATTTGAAGAGTTATATCTCAAGCTGAATCAAGTACGCACGATAAGAATTCCAAGAAAGTGAAGTTTTTCCTAAAGGTTCTGCAGCCTCTCGAGGATAAATACAGACGTCTCCGTACCGATCCGCGATACTCTACTAACCGGCTCATGACTCATGAGGCCTAGAAACCTAGGCTCTGATACCAACTTATCACGACCTCAATCCCACATCCCATTACCAGTTTATAGCACTTAATTTAACGGTTTACCAAACCTATTAACCAAATAATTTTAGATAGAGACAGCATGAAACACTGACATAACCAACATCTCCCAAAGACCTGGGGTCATGAGTCTAGATCCTCTAATAACACAGAGTAATAATTCCTCAATCATACTGATGATCTAAATACGGAAGGATAAAAGGGATAGGGGAGGAGTCGGGTCCTGCGAACGTCAGGCAGCTACCTCGACAACCCCTGAAAAACTCTGAAAGCAACAAATAGCTCGGTCTATATTCCCGGGACACCCGAATCTGCATACGTGGTGCAGGGAGTAAAGTGAGTACTTCCAACTTAGTGGTAATAGACATATATAATAACTGAGTGGTAAGAAAACACGTAAAGCACTCCATCATGCTATACAGGACAGTAAGACCCTTGAGAAAACAGTAATTCCATGAAAATACTTTAGAAAATATCTGGCTCAGTTAAAAACCTCTTTTGAAAATATCCTTTTCCCAACAGTCAAGCAATTGAATGCATAATCAGATAGTGCAAGTCCGCACATAACTCATCCCCTCGGGTACAACACGCCATTACAAATAACACCATGGTATCTGGTAATAGTGCAAGAAATAACATGGATGCCAACGATATGAGAGTGCTGAATGTCATGCCACGTGGCACAAACAGGAACCGATGCATGAATGCAATGCAAATGACCGCTGCGGCGTACAACTCGATCCATTTGGGTACCCGCGCTCACTGTGGGGGTTCAGACTCCGGAGGGGCTCCTACAGCTGTCACGACCCAATCTCCATACCCGGTCGTGATGGCGCCTCTCATAAAGATAAGGCCAGCCAACTAACCCAATTCGTTTCTTTAACACTTACTAAACATAAATAGATGGAAAAATGCAACTTAAAGAACATTAATTATTAACATTATAACCTAACTAAGCCCGACCGGGGTTTCACAAGTCACGAGCATCTAGGAGGATCTTTATTATAATTTCAAAATCTATAATACAAAAAAATAAAAATCTAGAAATCAAGAAGAAGAAGAAACTCGGTGCCGCGATCGTCGGCGGTCACCTTGCTTAGCTACGATAGCAATACCTTCAATCCGCAATCAACCCGCTACCGGGTGAACAATACCTGCAACTGCACGCGAGGTGCAGGGATTAAAGTGAGTACTTCCAACTCAGTGGTAATAAGAGCGAATAATATCTGAGCGATAAGAAAACACGTATGAGCACTCCAAAATGATATAAAAGACTGTACAACCCTTTGAGAAAAATAGTAAAAACCGTAACACTATGAAAATCTTTTAGAAAATCTCAAGCTCAGTTAGAAATCTCTTTTTCAAATATCCTTTTTTCCAACAGTCAAGCATATGAATGCTATATCAGATAGTGCAAGTCGGCACATAAATCAGCCCCTTAGGCACAACACTCCTTAACATATAACACCAGGGTATCTGGTCAACAAGGCAAGTAATAGCATGTATGCCAATGATATGTGAGTGCTAAAAGTCTTTCCACGTTGGACAAACAGGAACGAATGCATGAATACAATGCAATGCACATGACCGCTGCAGTGCGCAACCCGATCCATTTGGGTACCCGCGCCCACTGGGGGTGTGTACAGACTCCGTAGGGGCTCCTTCAGCCCAAGCGCTATAATACTGCGACGTGCAGTCCGATCCACATATTATATCATTGCGGCATGCAGTCCGATCAATATAATATACTACTGCGGCGTGCAGTCTGATCCATATAATATACTATTACGGCGTGCAGTCCGATCCATATAATATACTACTGCGGCATGCAGTCCGATCCATATAATATACTACTGCGGCGTGCAGTCCGATCCATATAATATACTACTGCGGCATGCAGTCCGATCCATATAATATACTACTGCAGCGTGTAGTCATCTCATCCATATAATATACTACTGTGGCGTGCAGTCCGATCCATATAATATACTACTGCGGCGCGTAGTCCGATCCATGCATGTATATGTATATACTATTGCGGCGTGCAGCCCGATCCATATCTCAGTCCAGAAATGCACACATAACACTGCTGCGGTGCGCAGCCCGATCCATGCTCAGTCCAGCAATGCACATAAGCCCCTTGGGCAATAGTAAAATAGCAGTTCTCAGCTCAAAATGTCAGTATAATATCATTTAAGTTTTTAAATCTTAGAAAGATGGCTGAGTTGACAAAACAGTATTTAAAACCTTTGGACCGAGATCAAATAACATTCAAAGTAATGCAAAAACAGTGATATTAATCCCTGAAGGATTCAAATAATTGGCACGAAGCCCAAAACATGGCAATCAGCCCAAATTATGATAGCATCAAGTAGGTTTCAGTCAATCACGCAGCAAAATCAACAATCGGGACAGACCAAGTCGCAATCCCCAACGGTTCTCTACCCCACGCTCATACCTGGCGTGCAAGTCACCATAATACAACACTATGATGTGCAAATCTGGGGTTTCAAACCCTCAGGATATCATTCACAAGTATTACTCACCTCGAACCGGTGAAATCTCTAGCTCGCGATGCCTTTGCCCGTCAATTCGGCCTCCACGCGCGTCGAATCTAACCAAAATCAGAGTGAATGCATTACAATCAAAAAATCAGAGCGAATACTAAGGGAACAATACCCAATCGAAAACAATCAAAAAATATCAAAAATCTCGAAACTAGAAAAACCCGAGCCCCGGGCCCAATTCTCAAAAAATTCCGAAATTCACATTACCGGACTCCTCGTCTTGCCACGAGTCTACCCATACCAAGAACTCCCAAATCCGAGCTCAAATGACCTATCAAATTCCAATTTGAAATTGTCAAAAACTCAAGCCCTAGTTCATAATTTTAGGCTCAATTTCCATGAATTTCTAAACCAATTTCACAATATAATCATGTTTTAAGGCCAAGATTCTTACCTCACGTCGATTCCTTTTGAATCCCTCTGAAATTCCCGTCCAAAACCTCCCAAGGACGTTCAAGTATGGAGGAAAATAGCTTAACTCGCGGAGCAAAATGACACTTTAAAACCTTTTCTGCCCAGCCCTATTTCCGCTTCTGCGACACAAATGTCGCTTCTGCAGATTTTCTTCCGCTTCTGCGGTATCCCTCATTTTTCCCAGGACCGCTTCTGCGGTCCATAACCACTTCTGCGGTGACCGCTTATGCGAAACGTAGTCCGCTTCTGCGGAAAAATACCAAACGTCCACTTTTCGCTTCTGCGACTCCTCATACGCTTCTGCTGAACCGCTGCTGCGGTCCATTTCCGCAGAAGCGAAAATATCAGATACCAGGTCCTTCAGCAGTCCTAAAATCCCAAATTTCATCCCGTTAGCCATCCGAAATCACCCCGAGGCCTCCGGGACCTCAACCAAAAATACCAATACATCCTATAACGTCATACAAACTTTCTCCAATCATCAAAACACTATCGTTAACATCAAAATCATCAAATTTCACCAATTCAAAGCCTAAGTTCTTCAAGAACTTCCGAAATGCATTTCCGATCAAAAACCCAACCAAACGATGTTCGAATGACCTGAAAATTTGCAGACATATCCAAAATCACCTAACGAAGCTACAACAACTCTCGGAATTCCATTCCAACCCTCGGATCAAAATCTCACCTATCAACCGGAATTCGCCAAAATTCAAACTTCGCCAATTCAAGCCTAATTCTACACCGGACCTTTAAATTCAATTCCGATCGCACTCCTAAGTCACAAATCATCCCCCGAAGCTAATCGAATCATCAGAATTCACATCCGAGCCCTCTAACTCAGTAGTCAACATTCGGTTGACTTTTCCAACTTAAGCTTTCCTTAAAGAGACTAAGTGTCTCATTTCTTATCAAAATCAATCCAAATCAACTCTAACACACCACATACCGATAACAAAATATGAAAAAGCATGAAATGGGGGGAAACAGAGCAATAACACATGAGACGGCGGGTCGGGTCGTCACATCCTCCCCAACTTAAACAAACGCTCGTCCTCGAGCGTACCCAGAGTTGTCCTAGAAGCCAACCAAGAACTGAACAGCCTTATCAGGCATATACCCGGGATGATCCCACGTCACCCTATCTCTTATAGGTCCGACAACAAAACATGGCTGAAATTACCCAATCCAGTCTAGCCCATAATTCACAGAACTACTTATCCACTTCTGAAACCATCAACACGATCAAACCTCGCACCTATACTTTGAATAGTCCCGAACCAGCTGTAATAACCCATACTTGCAACCTCAATGAAATCACATGATATACCACATAATCTGACACCTGCAACGATAACTTCTATTCACAGAAACCTCTTATTAGCTAAAGCCCCATTCCAACACTTCATATCCTATCAATGACAATGAAACACACAGCAAACCGTAACCATTTCTCAGATCAATCACTCATGTAACCACTTACTTTTTGACTAATACCACAGCAGATTTCCGAGCCAAACCTCGATATAAATCCTCTAACCAGCCGAAATCACATCAGTTTGCATTTACTAATGACTCCAATGATCACATCGAATTCAACGCACCACTCTGGTGATATGACATCTCATCACCGGCCTAAGCCACAACTTGCATAATCCACGCACCAATGGTGGGCGGTCTGAACATACGCAAATCATGACAAATGGCTCAAATAAAAGAGATATAACTCAAATTCCTCGGTACCATCACAACACAAGCTGGTACCCCGTCCCACATCATAGAAATAGAACACCCGAATCTACCCTAAAGGGTCTAATCTCCACGTAGCCTCGCTATAATGCGTGATCTTATCCAAGCACTGTTACACATGAAGCACCTCAAGTACCCAATCATTCTTCAAAGATATTCTAAAATTCCCCTGTGCCATCAAACACACTCAGATATCAGCAATCGATCTATCAAGAAAAATGCCGCAACACTACCGAAGTGTCATCAACTTAATCACATTGCCCTTTTTCTGAAACGTATACCCTTGTCAAATCACTATGATTAGCAACACCGTTTCCTTAGTCATATGAGGATCACTCGCCCTAATCATCTGAAGATCGATTCTTAAATTACCTGTAGCTGCCCATGACGCTTAAGAGTTTAATGACTTTCCATCCCGAACTGAACTAAGCCTTACACACACAAATCCAAATCCTCCACAACATATCGCATATACCATGTCACACTAGGATACATGAGAACTTTTATCTCCCTTCCGCACCGCAGACATCGACGCACTCAACTAGTCAAGAGCATTCATTAATCCCATTTAGAATAAAAATCATTACACACTCCATGCTTCGCATACCCATAAGAAATATACTCATCTTCAAACCACGGTAAAGCCCAACAAGAACTTTCTCCCAATTCCATCTATCAAATTTCCTCTCTGATTCATCCTCAACTTGATATTTCTCCCTCACTGTAGTATCACAATGCCTCAACCCAGGCCTA